>JBBPJW010000041.1:0-81527 GCA_038088935.1 Pulveroboletus aff. viridisquamosus
CATCAGTGCCAGCAGCGCCCGCCCCGCCCCCGCCTCCGCCGAACCCGCCCTTGCACCCCCTCCCGATAGCCACCCAGGCGCTGCATTCTACCTACCCTTCCCGTCTCCGCACAGGCACATCTCTCTTAATGCAGCCCATCCTGAATGCTTCCTCTACCACCGCACGTACGTCCACTCGTCGCGGAGGCATGGTCAACTACGCCGAACCAGGATCAGGGGACGAATTTCTCGATGCTGGTGCCATCGACTCGGACGACTCGGACTTTGTCGCAAGTGGAGGTACTCGGACAGCTTTACGACAGTCCAGGTCACGCATGGGCAGTGGAATGTCGGTCTTTCATTCTGGGAGCGGGCTATCGACACCTCAACCTCAGCCACTGCAACTCCAATCGCCACAACTGCTGAAGCCAGTACAAACAGAAAAGGCAGACCTAGAGCAGAGCTATCTGGGTATGGTTCCCCCGTCCCGATATATTAAACCTAAGCCTGTTGGTCCCACCGTACACGAGTACCCGTGAGTCTTCTTCTGTGTATTCTCCTTAATGGAAACAACGTCCATTTTTGTGGCATACGGACCATCGATTTTGATGTGACGGAATGTACAGATCTATGGACGCCCTCGAAACCCATTCTCTGAAGCGCACATCACTTATTCCCGTCCGTGTGGAGTTCGAGACAGAGACACATAGAATCCGGGACTGTTTCGTCTGGAATCTGTACGAAACACTGATCAAACCCGAAACGTTTGCAAAGATATTTTGCATGGACCTTGATTTGCCGGTCGTGCCTTGGGCCGAGACCGTTGCTAATCAAATTAGGGCACAACTGGAGGAGCACGAGGGTGTCGCTTCGTTGGATCTGGGCATGGACGATTATGTTCATAAGCACACAGATGGGGATGGGGAGAGTGTTGAAGAGGTTCCCGAGTGCAGAGTCATACTTAGCGTGAGTCTTCGTGTCTTGAATTGTGCCCGCTTCATTCCGTCTTCCCACTGGGTTTGACCCTAGTCGAACGTGTGCAATGTGAGGATCACTGACTAAACTCTATTGGCGCGTCACACGCAGATTGACGTACAGATAGCTACTTACCATCTGCTCGACCATATTGAGTGGGATCTTCTCTCGCCCCTAACACCGGAAGCATTTTCTCAACAGCTATGCGCTGAACTGGGACTATCTGGAGAGGCGGTCCCGCTGATTGCACATGCGGTGCACGAGGAGCTCATGAAACATAAAAAGGATGCCGTCGAATGGGGTGTCATAGCTGGGGAACGTGAACCAGCGTCCTCCACCACAGAAGGGCCTACTGTGGGGGGTGGTACTTTAGTGGGCAGTGGTGTTATGGTGATGAAAGACAAGACCGGCCTTGGCCTTGGAGGATGGGGACGAACTCCGAAAGATGGGAGGGGGCCGAAAACCCTGAAGAGCGTGTGGAGGGAATGGTCGGAAGCCGAGGAATTCAGGACACGCTTTGAGGTCCTGAGTGCAGAGGAGGTGGAAAGGAGGGAGATTGAGAAGGAGAGGGCTAGCAGGTGGGTCGCCCCTGTTGAAGAGACAACTGCCGGTCGACTGAACCTGGTTGTCCACAGACGTTTGCGCAGGGAAACATCCAAATTCCAGACGACACGGACGAGGCGGCGGTGAAAAACATGTGACACGACGTGCGCCACCATCAGCGCTCGTGTTGGGTTCCGAGTTCAGTGTATGTTGGTATTCACCCAAAGTATTTTATCTCGGTATTTGTTATCACGTCATGTTGGTGTGGACCGACTTGGGTACCAACTTCGCGCCCTTGATCTTATGGCCAGCTTCGCAGCTGATGACACATTCAGCCATAAGTATGAAGAAGACGGTTACGCTGAGGATGTTTGGAGTAAGAACACGTCAGGGTCCAAGCATTCATTTCCGACCTCCAAAAAGCTTTCCGTTTTCTGCCACTGGTCGGTCGAGATCAGGACTCAGCTGGGAGATAAGCACGAAGGCTGAGTCAGACTGAGAAGGATGGAGCAAGACAAACCATGGAACCTAAACTGATATGAAACTCGGCAAGGCACGTGTTGCTTCGAAGCGTATCTGGGTACATCGACTAGTATGCACGCTGCACAATCGTCCGACCGCATTGAATTGGAGCCAGTGGGGTTTGTTCGTAAGAGAGGTGCACGTTGCGTCCGCGCGTGGTGGAAGATTTGATTATCGGATGTACATGTGGGGTTACACGGATGGTTTATGTCGCGGTCCATGCACAGGGATGCATTCATTTCAGGGGCAGCCCCATTGAACGCGCGTTATAGCTCACGCCACGGCCGACGTGCTGCCCGTCGGAGGAGGAGAGATAGCCGAGGACGCCCATGCCCACGCTGGGCACCACGGAGAGGGCCGGGAGCAGCAGCTGTCGCGGGCAGTGTGATGGAGGGGGGTGAGGAGGGTGCGGGTGGACACGGAGCCATGGGGTGATGGAGACGGTATCGCATCGACCACCTCGGCGCTCCTCCATTGGCCAGGCGAGCTCATTGTCGACCCTTGCTTTGCTGGTGTTCTGGGGTCACGTGAGGGGCGAGCGGTGCGGACGAAGATGTGTCCCTGTGCTCAGCCGAGATGCGTGGAATGGAAGGCGGGCGAGGAGATGTGGAGTCGTCGTCCGACTGCGGAGGTAGTAGAGCAACGCGGTGTTGATTCGAGCACTCCGCGGATCTCGCTGGCTATGATGGTGCTGTACATTGTGTCTGTGTGGGGTCTCCGATGTGGTCTCCACTGCCCTTTTGATACCGTGGCAGGGTCGTTTCGCCCCGCCCCGTCTCTTGCACATCCCCCCACGTCTGTTCCGTGCATCGCCGCGGGTCGCTGGTGGCGGAGTGGGCGAGTCTGCCGTGATGGGCGAGAGGGGACGCCGGGCGGGGACGGGTGCACAGGCCGGTGATGACCGGTGGCCGCCGGGCGTGGTACGCTTACGATGAGAACCGCGATGAGCGCTGGCAACGAGGCAGACGCGTCCCTTGGCGCGTCCCAGGATCGCGGCGGACAACCACCCCAGCGCCGTGAAACGCTGGCATCTCCGGGCCGCATCGGTCCTATCAGCCGTATCAGATGCCTCTGTCAGCGACGGCTTAGGCAATCATGAACGGGGTGACAAGACGGGTCGGCTAAGGCGAGTCAGGTTCGAACCGGCGCGTGTGGATCGTCATATGCAGGCAGCCCCCGTCGTGCTGGCTGCCTGAGCACGCACGAGACGCACCTGACGGCAGTGATCTTCAGACACGACGCACACGGACGCCACGGCGCTGGGATGTTCTAGGCCGGGGTCGTTCAGACAGCACCGAGATAAGGCACTCGCGTGCAATGCGGGGTAACGTCGTCCCTCAGCCGAAAAATAGAATTATGTAATATATGGTCGTTTTATTTATTTTTGCTGCACCGTCCATTCCTGTTCGGCAACTGCCCAATCTCGGACCGATACGGACGCGGAGCCGTGTTGATGCAAGAGCGAGAGGAAAGCACGCCTCCCCCTCGAAACCATCCCCATCGCCGTCGCACCGTCCCCGCCGTCGTCGCGTCCACCCACGAGACGCCGTCCTGTCCGTCCCACTCACAGCCCATCACGCCGAGCACGCCAGCCCACTCCAACATCAACCCCCGCTCGGTCCCTGTTGCGGTGCGCGAGCAGTCTCCTTTTCCGTGTTCCCCACGTTCGTATCGTCACCCCGCCTCATCCACGTTTTAGAGGTCCCCGAGGGTGTCGTCCAACTCGCGCGCAGCTTCTCCATCTCTTTTACGACATTATTCTCGCCGCTTCCCAACGCAACGTGTCCCGCAACTCGTCCCCTTTCCTTCCCCCATCGTCCCGCACGCCTCAATTAACTGACTCCGGCCCTACCCCGGACTTTATTCCTTCCCATCCTTCTCTCCCTCTTTGCAGCTCTCCGCCTCCCTCCCCCTCTTGACGTCTATAGATTCCTATCTCATACTTACAACCACGCCGTAATATCACACACACCGTCTTCCTCTCTCGTCTTCGATTCTCTTTCCACAACCGGTCGAGCATTCTTTCTCACCTCTGATAAATCTGCAGACTCCGCCTCTGGAACATATCGCACTTTCACCTCCTCCCTTACATCACCGTGTGTTCTCCCTTCCCTCCTCAGGGTCCCCCACTCATGTGTACTTATATCTCTCCTCTTCAGCCTCACCCGCTCCCTTTCTCCTCTGCCTTCTCAGCCCTCATTCCCATGGAGTCCGCTGCTCCCCCTCTCACAACGCAGGACAAGGCTACCCCTCGTCCTTACAAGTGTCCCTATCCGCTCTGCGGTCGCGCCTTTAGCAGACTGGAACACCAGGTCTGTTCCCTGTCCTCTCTTCCCCCTGCCTTTTCGTCTCTCATCTTCTTTTCCTCAGACTCGTCACATTCGTACCCATACAGGCGAAAAGCCTTTTGTTTGCACCTATCCGTCCTGCGAGAAGCGTTTCTCTCGCTCAGACGAGCTTACACGACATTCCCGAATACATAACAACGACCACAGCACCACACTCGTCTCCACCCATGCCACGAAAGGCAAACTCAAGGCCAAGTCCGAAGACGGCATTCCCGATGACCTCGAACATGGCATTAGCCTCCACCCTCTCGGTCGAAACGATGCTCGTGTCCAGGACGCCTCGACCATCAGAGTGAAGAAGAAGGCGAGGAGTCGGACGAACAGCGATGATGAGGTACGCCCCCAAACACCCTCATTGTCGGCTCCCCATATCTTACATAAGTTTACTCATCGCTTTAACCCAACAGGGGGGGTCCTACGCCCGACCCACCGCTCTCGGGACATATGAGGCGTCCCACCACCCTCGGCGATCACAATCACAGTCACAACCACCACTTCCCAATCCTTCTGCATTTTCTACGTTGTCTAGTGTGGCAATGGACGAACTATATGCCCTTGAACGCGAGGAAGCCCTACGACGTGCCGAATACGAAGCCCGGCATGCAGAGGCGCTCCGCCGTGCCGAATGCGAAGCTCGCACCGCAGAAGTCATCTACTTCCGTGGGCGCTCCAGTAAAAGCGCTACCGCCAGTCCCGTTTCAACGCCATTCCACCTGCCCTTGAAAGGCTCAATAAACGATGTTGGCTACCTGGGCACAAGAGACTGGCCGCTGGAAGAAGACGCCGGAAAGACCTTGGACAGATACCGTTCAGCTAGGAGGAAAACGAGCGGGCCCTCTTGGCAAATGACGCCAATGGTGCAGGACGTCCACCCGGCATTGGACCCATCGCGTTCAGCTACTATCGCTGAACCAGCCAACGGTCATATGGCAACCCTTGGCCCTGCTATGCCCCTTCAATCACTACGTCCGTCTCAACTGCCAGTATACCCCCACCCCGCTACTCATGAAGATTCCCCCTCACCACTGAGCTCCGACTCGGATTCTATCCCGCCTCATCATGCGCAACAGACATCACATGCTCCATTCACACGTTCTTGTGCGTCATACCTAGCTCCCGGTGCTTCTGCCGAAATTTCACCACAAGGTGTGTCGGCCGTCAAACCCGAGTTCACGTTCACGCCTTCCGCAAGCCCGTTCCTTGGACCCCTGCGGACGCTTAACCTTCACTCGACGAATCCTTCGCGGGCGCCGTCGCCCATACTACTGCCGCCTGCACCTGGTCACATCCAAAGTGACGTACCTGTCAGCCCGACTGAAGCGCACGGTCTCCGTTCACGCTCCAGGAGATCCAGCATTGTTGCAAGCTCACCAGGTTCAAAGGGTCCGCTCGGGTCTGCATCGCACAAGAGGAGCTCGGGCGAGGTCTCCCAATTGTCCTCAGTGCCTCATGTACATACCTACCCTGGCCAGCTGTCGCTTGCTGCACAAGCAGACCGAAGCCTCTACTCTCTCCCAACGCCGCAACTTTCGAGCGGGCCTAGCAGTAGCAGCGGAAGCAGCCCTGGGAGCATCACATATCCCTTGCAAGGTGGTGGGTATTCGGTGCGTCCGACGTTCGAACCCGCGCCAATGACACAGAGTCCACCGAGTTCGCGCCCCGCCTCTCCCTCCCACACTGTCAGCAACAATGGAACAGCTTCCAATGGCCACCATCTTGCTCATTCAGTTCGCCTTGCGTTCGGTATGACCCCCATTAATCCTTCGGGACCTCTCCGCAACACCTCGTGGCCATCCACAAAAGCTGCGAAACTAAATGGTTCAGCGGGCTCAAATACAAGTCCGAATACGTTTTCGTCGGCTTCGGTTCCCGTCTCTCGTTCGGGTTCACCCCCCATCACGTTACCACCCCTCAAGTTCAAGTCGACGTCTCTCAAGGACCCGTCAGGTTACGGTAAAGAGACGAGCGGCTCGGACGACGAGGGACGAGAAAGGGATGCATGCAAGGTTGAACTCCCAGGCTTCCGGGAATTCGAGGCTGCTACTCGCGCTGCTCGGTGACCACTCATACGTATGTTCAATCAATCAGTCTGACCTCGTTCGATTTTGCCTCCTGTCCCAAGTGTGTTTCTCCCATCGTTCTGCCGAAACATGATATCCTATTGTTCGTTACCTACCATTTGCCTACCCACGACCCATCCTTTGGTCTATTCCCCATGCAAGAACCCTTCAGTCTCCTTAACATAGAATTAGTTTTTAGACCGTCCATCCCCAGGTGTGTCTCTTTCGCATAGATGCGTCACGTATATAGGGATCAGGCATCTTGAGGACGTATTTTATGTAGTCTTAATATTCCGTGTATCTACCTGACACTCTTCATTCGCTTTGAGACTCGTGTACGAATGCAGGTTTGTATCTTTGCCGGGTTGCTCCTTGACGTGGGCTTTCCGCGAACGATTTATCGCGACCTCGAGGAGCACCTGGACGACTACAAACGTGCTGGTATGCTTGAACTCCGACCTGGACCTACATGTCATACATGACCCATATGCACCCTCGCAGGTCGCACTCAGTCCACATGGACAATCTAACCTCGAATGGCATTGAACGACTGAGGAAGGGTATGTTGCTGAGAGCATGCGCCGACGGCTTTCCGTTCTCCAGGTACGCATGCCCATCAATCCACATCTGCTTCATGAAGGCAGCCAACCTGCCGCGAACTGGCAGGGAATTGACAGCGCACAAGTCTTGCGTGAACAGCGTTTGCTTCTCTCGGAACGGTGGGAGATGGTTGGCCACTGCCGGAGACGGTAAATCCATCAATGCGTACTACCACAAGCTGACTGCACACATGCACTTTCTGCCAAGATTTTCGTGTCCAGCTTTGGGACTTTAATCAGGACGACGTGCGATATCCGTCCCAAACTTATGCAGGGCCCGCCGTCAGTGTTCGTCTCCTCGGAGATCCCTGAGCTTCTTGACGAGGGCGATAACATTGCAGGGCAATGTGCTATCTCTTGACTTCTCTGCGACCAACCATTATCTTATAAGGTCCGCAATCGGTCCGTCTTTACTCCAGGGGCCAGTTCCCGATATTCTTAGCGGCGGCGCAGACAATCTCATCCTGAGGTTTGATATATCAAGACTGGCAGTCGGTTCCGGTCAAGGAACACGTCCTGCTCAAGACGTTTATCGACGTCATGATGTAAGTGGGACCCCACTAACGCGTGCTTCTATCGACTGTGCCAACCAAACGGTGACGCACATAGGATAGCGTGCGGAGCGTGAGTGCACATCCTTACCAAGAAGAAATATTCCTTAGTGCGAGGTAGGCTCCATGGCGTCCTAGAGTTCACGACCTTTGACTTTCTAATCGATCTCGTGATGCTAGTGAAGACGGAAAGATCATCCTCCATGATGCACGCGTCGATAGGGGGCTGTCGTCTGCGCAGGGAGTCATCCAGCACCCGACAGAATTTACAGGCGTTCAGACACATCCTATCATGGAGCATACCTTCGCTACCAGTGACTCGCACGGGCAGGTATGTCTTCGCGACACCCGTATGGCATTTGGCCCGTTATCTAGCAGGTCCAACGAAGGGATCGTACAAACCGTGAGTGCTACTGCTTATTTCCTCCATTCATCGGATAAATCATCTTCCAAGTACAACACCAAACTTTCAAAACGGTCTTTGAGCTACCTGAGCAATCCTGAAAGTAGTAGTATTGCTTTTGATCGCAATGGTCCGTACCTATTGTACCACCCATGAATGACCCCGCGAACTTGATATTGACATTCCTCTTCTTCTAGGGAGTCGGTTGGCAGTGACCATGCTTGTGAGTCTTTTGTCTCGATAGTCGAATGATACTCTTCTGAGTTCTGGCGTAGCATTGGTTTCCAACCATTTATACTATTTCGGATCCTCATCCTGTCGCTGTCCTGACCGGCAAGAACAACCCTGACGGAACTCCTGTCGGTTTCGGAGAAAGAACGTACTCTAATTCATGTACCATGAAGGTAATATTCTGTGAGCCGGTTTCCCATAACGCTCTAACTTAACCAGTCAGGGGTCTTCGGTGGTCCTGGAGTGAACGAAGATATTTTTTATGGAACAGGGTCCGATGACTTCAGGGGCTACGTCTGGAAAATACCGGAACTTGCCACACTTTCCGGGCTTAGACAGGAGATTAATGCGGATGAATGGATGTCACATGAGTGGGCTGGTGTGTGCGGTAAGTTCATCAACAGCTTAAATGTAATGTCGCTTCATCTGTCACGATGCTCAGCTTATTCCGAAAGCCAATGGGCCACACGGTACATCCCGCTTTCGATAGATACTCCACTTTTTCGATTAAATGGTCTGTCTAAATAACTATCAGGCACTCCGAATGCACGCCTGATCCCCATTTTTTGTGTGATCAGGGCATAGATCCATCGTAAATGCCGTTGCAATGCACCCATCGCTTCTCCACATTGTCACATCTGGCATCGAACGCCATGTGTTTTTGCATAGCCCGACTCGCAGTTCGCCAGTCGCTCCTCAACTCTGGGAAACACCAACTGAGACAAGACGGCTAGGAGACCGAGGCCCTCATGACTCCGCTCGCTTTTTGAGGACATTGTTGTTGGGTCCACACCCAACACTGCATGAGGACGTAGACGAAGCAGGTGACGAGGAAGCAATGTCCTTGTTTGATCAGTGAGTGGTGCTGATGACCGATCATCACGGGCATTCCTTACAAGGGTATGTATGCAGCATTTTACGGGAAGAGGGTGGAGGGGACGTGTTCACACTGAGGCATTGGGGAGGTAACGAGGATTCTAGTGCTGAAGACGATCACCTCGTGGTTAATATGATGCACTCTACGACTCCATCGTAATCCATTGAGTAGGTGGTGATCATGCAGGCTTGCAGTGCTGTGGACTGCTTGCGTCGTAGGTGGTATTTGGTTGATGGCTCGAATCCTGTCGCCTGATGTTCAACTCGTTTTGCTCCACGTGTATCACTCCAGTCCCACTACTCTCCGTTTCCCTGACGCCATCCTTCACAGCTTCATTGTATATCGGGCTAGCTCAGTGACTAAGCGCCCAAGCTGTGAACACACGTGCCTCACTATCTCGACAGGACCAGCTCTTTAGAGGGGGCCACACCGACCATTTCATCTCGGTTCCCTTGCATCAGACAGACCGGGATTTATATCATCTACCTTTCTAGGTCGCCGAGAAACAGAGGTACACCGATGATCGGCGACCGCTACAATCCAACTGTCTACCTACTGTCCAGTCCGGAGCAAGTCGTCGACGGTACATATTCCTGCATAAAAAGACGTCGGAAAAGCAGGCGGCGTGAAAATGTGGCACGTTGAACAGTCTACGATCGAGGAGAGCATTTAGTCCGACGGGGATTTCTGCGACGAGCAAACATTATATGATATGTCAAATCTCATGCATATGTCTTCTCTCTCGACGACCCACGTCAGACGTACAAGGCAGACTCTAGCAACTTACACGTTCTCCTATGATATCTACTACTGGACAGGCCAAAAAGCTGAGTAGTGGCGACCCTGTGGCCGCTGCATACAGGGACGTCGAGCTCGACGAGTGCGAATTTTCGGACAGCCGTTATCGAATAGACTCAGGTCGTAGTGCGTATCAGTTTTGATGCTACAGTCCTCAGAGAACAGGGGTTTCAATATCGCAAAGTGCACGATCCCAAATCTGACTGCTTCCTCGCATTTTCCCGACGTCCGTGGTTTTCAGAGGAGGCAAGTACGCTTGATGACAGCATCTAGATTCTTCCCGCGTTGCTCAGGGAGTGGATGACAACGGAAAATAAAAATCATGGAGTCCGTAACATCAACGACATGAGAATGCAAACCATCTCGATCTCAAACAGGGAGGTATGCTCGCCTACGATTCCAGCAGCGAAATTGCACTGTTCCATACCAAGGCTAGCCTCGTTTGGAAATGCCACTGTTCGGTACCCGAGGACGAGGTGGGAAGAATCCCCTCCACTGTGGCTATTCCCCTTCCCCTCATTTGGAGGAAGAGAGTTACTGAACACTCGCTAAGCACCCCCCGTGTATGGACGAGACGCATCAGGAGACGCCAAACTTATGAAACCGGCCAGGACCGCAAAGGGTCCGTTCGCACGTGTACGATCACGATGTGGGTGCCCCCGCGCTCCCCACCGAAAAATTTTCTCCAGTCAAGCCACCCTATCGCCTGCTGAGTGCGCGGGATTTAAGGGACGTCCACGGTCTCACGATTGTGGGAACGCGCACGATCCTGTGGTGCATGTCTGGGTTGGTGAGGACCGTCGCCGATGCCAAGATGCGCTTTGCAGATAAGGAGGTATACGAAAGACGGTGAGAGAGGGACTCCACGTTTGGTTGTCCGTGGCTATTGTCAGGATTGGGCGAGGTCAAGAATCAATAAATGCACCGTGTTGGGCTCTGGTGCAAAGGGTGCGGGTTTGTGACGAGACCACGATGGTTTTTACAGCAATCGGGTACACCGCCCACAGCAGAAGGTCATGCTCGATCGTCGAGGCCGAATATTTCCAACATAAGAGCAGTGGGCAGTAGACCAAAAATTAGATGAGGCGGCATAAAAAGCGTAGTACACACAAAAAAGTAGGGCCATTCTAGATTCGGGCACGTCCAAGGTCCGTGGTGCCTCGTCATACCAAAGCATTCTTGGTGCAGCGGCAACAACCACAAGCTGAGCTGACAGTGAGAACGAAAAGAAACTCATACCAGCAGCCATGCCGATCGGCCATGGTGCCCCAGAGGACTTGAAATTGGACATTCAGTTCAGGGGCTACTAGAATTGAAAGATATCTCGACCTCGTCTGCTGCGGCGGCCCCCGGCGCCATCGTGAATGCTTGCAAGGTCCCGCGCCACTCGCATGACTAGGAGGAAGTGAATATAGGCTGTGTCTGTTGACGGGGTGGACAAGGATGCGTCCATTGAGTTGCCAAAGTCGACCGGCATGTATGGATTGCGTGCTGGAGATATCCACAACTTATCAGAACCAGAACATGGTAGAAGAACGAGCATTCACAAAATGCCATCCCCGATATCATATCGAAGAGTCATATCTTTTTCTATAGTGGCAATGAATCGAGATGTATACGAGGACTGTGCTCTCCGGTAATCTTTCCATTCTTCTGTAAGCCAAGTCCACTGAAGTCCGAATCGAGGGTTTGGATAGGTAACTCGACACCTCACAAAAGAAGTAGTGTTTAACCTCTTGATGGCAATGTGAGACCCAAGTTCTCTTAAGACCAGCAAGCAGCAAGGACAGCACCAAGTGTTTCGCCATATAATGCCTGAGTAACATTACTGCGAGCAAGCAAGTCCAGAACTTGTCCAAACCACCATCATGAGTGCTGATGGAAAAGCCGGAGGAAGTGTGAACCCCGTCGAAATGACAATGTTTAGTTGCCTGTAACTCGAGCCTAATCTGAGTGGACTCGCTTCATGATAATGTCTTGGTAACCAAAACTTCTCCAGCGTCGGGACCTCCCGGAAAGGGTTCCCTCACTCGAACACTAGAGAAGAATAGTAATCGGAGATGAGAATGAAGTATTTTTGAGATGAGCATCCGGACTATAGCCAGTTTGGTCGCAGCTGAACTCGGACAGACTGAGTCCAAATCTAAGCACTGGCGACTGTATCCACTTTACTGCAAGACGACGGACGAGACGGTGAGCTGGCGGATTGACAATCAATATGGACCAGACTCACTAAAAAAACTACGGTGAAATCGCACGAAATTGAGCTGGATGTATGACATCAATGGCCTGATAGTTCTGGGGGACGCTGTCAAGTACAGAAGAAGATGCCCAGGCATCGGATCTGGTTGGCCAAGGATAGGCTATGGTCTATCACGGGAATGGCTGGTAGTGGAGTGCCGTGTACATTCCAGTATCGATCATGACGAACGGTCCAGAATGGTACTAGTCAAGTGGACTAGATTTCCGAGGATCATCAGCCAATTGAGACAAATTTCCTGACATACAAGTTCTCCACTAGAGACGGACAAACTGGATCAGTCAACCTGGAAACTCGAGGTGGGCCACAAGACTGCGAGTGGCCAAAGCGACGGATGGACGCTGCCAGTGGGTGTGTCTGGCGTCCATCGAATACCGCAGGATCGGTCCGTGGTTGCGATATATTGGGATAACAATGTATCCATTTGAAAGATCTTGAAACCGCTCGGGGGCTCGTGACAAACGGGGTTCTCATCGTTCAAGCTGATATTAGACGTTGTGGATGGGCGTAGTAGTGTAGAAGTGAAATTGAGCGTGGGTGAGCTCGCCAAGTATTGCCTATCGTTCACCACTGCCGAGGGTTTCTCTCGATGCACTCTTTACTACTCGTCCACTCGTTTCTTCTTTCCTTCTGTCCCCTTTCTGCTTTTGCTATTTCTATTCCAATTTATGTCCGCACCTCTTCACTGCCGGATTCAACCCACCAGAATCACCCTCGGCAGTCTTCTACTAGCAGTGTGATACCCGTTGGAAACACGCAGAATGCTTTTTATTACTCCAACATCACCCTTGGTGGCCAAGAGATATCTGTCATGTTAGATACTGGAAGGTGTGCTCCTTTTCTCTTCATCTTGCTCGGCCTTCATTCGTCAGCAGCTCTGATTTGTGGGTGACCGGCTCTGTACCTGATGCTCAGGATACTGGCAAGTCCCTAACACTATCCTACGCTGTTGGCAACGCGGCCGGTATGTCATACTTCCTATCTCAGACTCGTTCTCACTCCTTCCGGTAAAAGGTGATGTCTATACCGCTCAGTTCGAACTTGACAGCTACACCGTCCAAGATCAGGCATTCCGTCAGTCTGCACACTTGTTTTCGTTGGTTTATTCCGGTTTATTCCCTTGATGCAGTCCTCGTCACGAATACATCATCCTTCTCTACTAACATCCATTCTGAGGGCTATGACGGTCTAATTGGCCTCGGTCCAAACTCTGGCTCTTCAATTTATCAGAAACTCGGCGGCGAGTCGGGGAGTAATCCCCTCAATCGAATATTTCAGCAGAATTCTTCGTCCAACAACTACATTACAATGATGCTCAGCCGCAACGGCGACCCAGGTAGCCAGATATCTGGCCAATTTACAATTTCCTCCATTGTCCCAGGCTTTGAAAACATAGCTGCTCAGCCTCAGCTTCCCCTAGAAAAGGTGTACGAGCTTACAGACAAGGACCAGCACTGGCAGGTGTTGACAGACAAGGATACTGGCATCATTGGTCCTGACAGACAGCCAATTCAATACTCATCGATCGTGCCCAAAGCACCAAGTGGTCAGTTGGTTGCTGTTCTGGATTCTGGGTACACGCTACCCCAGGTTCCTCGTTCGGTGTCCGATGCTATCTATGGACGTGTGCAGGGCGCAGAATGGTCGACATCAAGTCAAGCATGGCTTGTACCTTGTGGACAGTTGATCAACCTAACGTTCAACTTTGGTGGAGTCTCATATCCGGTGCATCCACTAGACGTGTCTTCTAGTGATTTCGGTGTGACATTTTCGAATGGAAACCCTGCCTGCCTTGGGACTGTGAGTCATGTCAAAGAGCGTCTATTCATACCTGACTTGCCAATAGTTCCAACCTATCAGCTCGGCTTTTAGCTTACTCGGAGAATACGACATGATTCTTGGCATGGCATTTCGTTAGGATCACTTCGTTGGTCTCATGTTTTCACCTCTGGCTGACTGTTGTCTCCTAGTGCGGAACACCTATACACTGATTAATTTTGGTAACCTAGTTGAGGGTAGCTCGAGCTCAAATGGCCCATACGTACAACTCCTTTCCCTCACCGACGAGACCGCTGCAGTCAACGATTTCATCAACGTCCGACTGAGTGGACAAAATGTCATCGACTCGCCCCAATATGCACTCTTACCTGCCTCTCAAGGACAGCAGTCGCCGAAAAGCGCGTCCGAGCAGAAGGCGGAGTACGAGGAAGAAGTCCTTAGTCGCTGGCCCTACATCCTTGCAGGATGTCTTTTAGGTGTTCTTCTCCTTGTTGCTTACATCGTCTGGCGCTGCTGTTGCAGGCGTAAACGTCTAGCCAAGAAACGGGCGACGAAGCAACAGGCAAATCTTGTGTCTAGTGGGCCGAACGCCGGACCGTATGAACGGTTATCGGAATCCGCAAGCACTGCAACCCTAGTGATGAAGCCCATGCACACATCGGGGAAGGATTTCGCGGGATAAGCATTATAGAGACACATGCATGCGCCTGCCGACACGGAACCCCGTGCACGCGCACTATTGTGGACTGCACGTTTATTACATACCACCAGCAGGCTTTATATGTAGCGGGCTACATGGACTTTAAATGTACGTGGTTGCATGTTGCAACAAATATGGCATTGTCATATCCATGTAGCTGCGGCCTCGAAGACCGTCCAGATCGCATCTGATGTGTACTGTCTACTTTTGCCCCGTTTATTTGCCACCTTCATGCTTGGGCCATGTTCGTTCTCAAGTGTAAACACTCGGGGACTGATAGAATGTGTTTATATCACCGATTGATTGATATGATCAAAGCTGAACTCCGACTAAGACCGTAGGGCCTCCGATGACAGTTCTTCGAGTCCAAGCCAGTCCCTGGGACATGACAGAGGACGAGCCCATGACCCGATGCCATCGCCAAGGCAAATGTAGCCGTGATCGCGAACGTGAACATGTGTCAGGGACAAAACACACTAAATTCGAGTTATCGCAGCGGAACGCCCGTTGCGGAGCTGGCTGATGGTCGCATCAGGGGCACATGTCAGTGGAGCTAGGCACGGACAGCACACAGGAGAGGGGAGGGGACCTTTCACTCTCAGGAAAAAGTTGACTCACGGGGTGCGTCTTAAACGATGGTTTTATACCTAGGGTGCAGATAAAGCGTGATGGTCTGCGGGTTAGCTCATTGATCAATTGAAAAGGATGATCGCGCATGGACCTCAATGCAACGGAATGAATGGAGAGGAGTAGTAAGAAAGACAACTTGCATAAGATAAAAATGTGAAACGCTAAATACAATGCTTGTCATACCTGGTTACGTTCGAGATGATGTTTTCAAAACAGGTGATCGGGGTTCCACAAAGGGTTAAGAAATGATACGCGAATAAACCCTAAAGCTCTGCTGCATACTACTTAACCTAGTTAGCTCTTCATGCAAACAAATCGTATATAGGAACAACAAACATTCGATTGTGTCGAATCTGGCGGTGGTGGTGAAGTGACGACCATGGACATCGACTGTGTCCGTCTGTGCACTGGCGGCGATGTTGGAGTGCCTCGAGCACAAGGTGCCACCGCTTCGTTGCCCTTCTCTTCTGTTGATCCTATTAATTTGCGAACAGGCGTGTTGGGTCTCTGCGGATGGGGCGCTGGCGAAGGAACATTCTCCTGTTGTATCTCTGGGAATGGCACTCTGACAGTCCTGTGTCCTTGAGAGCGTTTCAGCTTTGTATCCTGCGCCGACCGTTGTGGCGACCCTTCTGCCTTTTGAACGGTCTGGTTCTTGAGTTCAATAAAACCGACCTCTGAAAGGCGAATCACGTCCACTTTTTTTTTTTTTTTTTTTCTTAAAAAGGTGCCGCCGCACTCACGGTCGGTCTGGAGCTCCGTCTCGTGCGCGAGCTTACAGTCGTTCCCATACTTGCAGCGACCACCAGCAGCAAACGCTGGGCATATCGGTCCTGGGTACTATTCAGAGTGTATTCGTATAGTCCCATGTAGAACTTACTTTGTCCTCCCATCATCACGCCACCCCCAATTACACGCCACGTTATGGGATAAAAGTCTCTTGATCGACAATCGTCGTATTTGTCGCGTGGTTTCACAGGTAGGTTTACGTTGGCTGGAGGTGCTAGCTTTGTAGGTGACTTGCTCGCATTACCTTTGGACTCCGAACCGTGGATGCTAGTGTGCGTGCATGTTGGCCGGGGAACATGGATGGAATATTTAATGCTTACAATGTACACTTTTCCCCGCTTGAACACTTACCATTTGTCGCGTAGAATTTACACGGCTTCGCTACAATGCATGGCGTCATAAAAATAACAATTCTCACTGAAAAAAAAAAAAGTAAACAAAAAAGGCATACTCTTATAAGCGAGTGATTTCTTCTTCACTTCATCTTGTAATGACAACGAAAATAGAGGCGGAAGTGTCACTGAGCCTTGGTTAAGACACTGGTCCGATGTCACATGTCCCCTTCCTGTCAGATGTTCAGCTTTGATAGCGGGAAGAGCTGGATGACGATGGTCCGCGTATTTTGGTGACTGATTGGTCCCGAATTCGCCAGATGGACTCGTGATATCTCGCACGGCCCCCGACTCCAGTCTTTCCGACCATGCTGCATCAAGCGTTGTACGAAGTTGATGGACCATGTTGGCCCCGGTGGACGATGATTCGGCAGAAGACGGGTCACTTTTGATGTCAGGATAGTCGGAAACTATCTTCGTTTCCGCCTGAGAGGCGTGTCCATATTGCGGATCAAAGAGAGGGAACGGGGGAATGTATGTCCGCCACAGGAAAACTGGATGAGTTTGAGGGATCGGGGGGGGATAGACAGGGGCTTGAAGAGGATGGTAGGCTACCGGTTGGAGGTGATCAGAGTGTCGCGTTTCGTGCACATTATGCTCGTGACTCACTATACATGTGTTCTGCTTGATACGCCGGATGAGACAAGGCAGATGCTAGCTAGATCAGCTCTAATCGAACAAGCCCTAGAGTGGGACACCGACTTTCTACTGGTGCGGCGACGGGAAGATGTGCAAAGGGACAACCGGAGCCACGTCTACAATTGCCTGCCTGATAATATCGGCAAATAGCCCGTTTGTTATAGAGGCCGGGGGGAGACAGGACCTGACTGCCTGCGCGCCACATGATAGGGCTACATGAGGACGCTCTCCCAGCGAATTGGGGTGGAGCAGGCTCACCGTTAAGCACAGCGCAGTACTGGTCTTCTTGGTTATAACCCATGGGCACCATGCGTCCCAGGTCAGCGTGATAGAACCTGTGAGAGGAACGACACGTGAAAGCTCAAACACCCCCACCCCCCGTTCCTTGTTGGGTGCAAGACAAGGTGGCAGGGACAGTGAGACAAAGGGAACCAATGCAACGAGACGTCGAGGTGTGAGTTCCTTGAATCAGTCTGAGTCGGCTGGTTCATAGCACCCACGCGCTACGAAGTTCACGATCAGGACAATGGCTATATCCGAAACCGGACTAGTTCCGAATGACCATGAAACCCCGCGCTTTCGCTCACAAGGATAGCTAGAAGTTGAGTTGGTCTACTGGTAAGGTTCATTGAGGGACGACCCTTGGCGGAAGTGAAGAACATCAACGTTACATGCGTGTGCTGACTCGTGGACAGCACGCATGGATCGGTTCAGCAAATTCAGCTGTATGCCTAGGGAAAGAACAAGGGGGCCCTTGCGGGTGATGTGGTTAAATATAATGCATGAACAATAGAAACGGTCACTTTTGGGGAGCGGGGTCGGCCGGGTGTGCAGAGCCAAGGCTCAGATGTCAAATTTCTATGCGTACCTTGGAAATGGTGGCGAACCTTGTCTGCAACTTATTGTTCGCTTGCAGTCGATGGACGACACTAACCAGTTTCGGTATGCAGGTGCCCAGCGATCACACGCACAACGGCCGGCATGAAACCTAATCAACAATCATTCGCGTGCGATCAACGGATAAAAACAAAATGAGCAAGCAAGAATGTAGTACACGTCCTAGTAACAATGCTGAAACCTTTTCCACTCCTCGACTATCCATACTATCGTACAGTGATACAAGCACAGGGAGCTATGCGGTCAGTAGAGATACGTCGTCGTGTCGGTCATGGAGCAGTGGAGTACGTTCAGTCGGTGGCGATGGCCGGCGACTTGGATCGGTACCTGAGGGAGTGGTAGAAATCTTTTGGGCCAGGGAAAGTTGCCAAGGCTGAGTGACATCTGCCTTGCAGACCGGGCACTGGAATGGAGAACATGATGGATAAGCCAAGACTGCGAGTAGAGACACGTACGAGCTTCTTGCGATTGATCAGCCAGGTGTCTACTTCGTCAAGATGGAAGATGTGGTGACACGGCAATTCACGAACGCGATCGCCTTTGGCAAACTCGGAGAGACAGATTGCACATTCAACTTGTGTCTCGCACCATGGTATTGGAAGGGGCTGGTCGTGAGAACCGCAAGGTGTTGAAGTACTCGGGTCGGCAGCCTCGATGTCGACAGTGGTAGGAATAGAGGAAGGATCTGGATGGGGGATAGAACCTTTATGCTTCTCCCAAGAAGTGCCATTCCAAACTCTCCAAGGGAGACTCTTGACGATATGCTCCGGAGCGCGATCACGCTGGGCTGCACGTGCCATGCGGACGCGATGAACGAGGAGAGTAAGGAAGGTGAGACATGAGGGAAGGATTAGGATGACGATGAAGGTCAAAATAGGGCTGAATAGGATTGAATACCGCGAAATCACTGAGAATGGGGATGAGACTTACGAGTACCATTCCCAAGTAGAATATTGAGTTGTGATGAGAAGGGAAAGGGTTTTCAAGCCGGCATGACGAGTGGTGGAAGCATCGATTAAGAGGATGAGATCATTGTAGTCTGAGTAGGTGAGGTAGGTAGACGAGGTCGTGATGTCAGAAGCATCGCCTAAGAGGAAGGGTCAAAGGGTATTCCGTGGTAGAGAGAGGGAAGAGAACCTCTACTATACATGTTGATGAGGGTATCGGGGAGACCAGTGAGATCGGGGTGTTGACCGCCTACGACGACAGCCCTAGCACCAAGTCGTTGGGCTTCTCTGACCTGATCTGAAGGTTCAAGGAGGGAACGAAGTGAGAGAAGAGAGGACCTTCCTTCTCGACAAAGGGGCAGTCACCGCGCTGCACGAGGGCAATCCAGGGCTCCTTTGGATCGGGACGATGGGGGCCGATGTAGCAGAGGGGAGAACAGCCAGTGTTTGAGGCATTGGGGAGAGGGAGAGCAGTGGGTGGACAGGGCGAAGTAAAGGAAGAGAGTGGGAGAACATAGCCTAGGAGGGGACGGTCGAGTTCAGGACCGAATGCGGCGGGACGAGAGTGAAAGGTGAGCGGAGGTGAGCGATCGACGACCGAGACAGAGCTCTCGGCGCCCCAGACCCAAGCCCAGAGCCAGGAGCCATCTGGGGAGGTAGGGGAGAACTGGTGGAGGAAGAACAGCGAGCTTGAGTGCGCTGAGCAGAAGTGAAGGAGGAGGAAGAGGAAGAAGATGAGAAACCGAGACATGGTGGACGAGTACAGCGAACGACAGGCAGCGGGTGACCCCCGGGGTTCGGCGTTTGCCGTGCACATAGCCTTGATCTCCCTTTGCGATGCGCATCCTCCTCTCTGCCCTCGATCTTTGTATCGCTGCCGTCCATGCCCAGTCCAGCGCCGTCGACGCCTACGTCTCCGAAGAGTCCCCCATCGCTAAAGCGGGCGTCCTTGCCAACATTGGCCCGTCCGGCTCCAGGGCCTCCGGCGCCTATGTAAGCGCCCGCTCCTGCATCCCGTGTTTGTTCCAACATCCCTTCCTTGCTAGCCTGGTGTTGTCATAGCCAGCCCGAGCACATCCAACCCAAACTACCTCTATTCATGGGTCCGCGATGCGTCCCTCGTCTTCAAGGCCCTCATCGACCAGTACACCCTCGGCCAGGACACCTCGTTCGCGTCTCTTATCGACATGTTCGTCCAGGCGGAGGCAAACATCCAGCAGGTCACCAACCCGAGCGGCCCTGTCTCCACCGGTGGTCTTGGCGAGCCCAAGTTCTACATCAACGAGACTGCATTCACCGATCCCTGGGGTCGTCCTCAGCGTGACGGCCCGGCCCTCCGGTCCACTGCCATCATCACCTACGCCAACTGGCTCTTTGCAAACGGCAACTCCTCCTACGTTACCGGCACCCTCTGGCCTATCATCCAGCTCGACCTCGATTACGTTGCCAACAATTGGAACCAGTCCTCTTTTGATCTTTGGGAAGAGCTCAACTCTTCATCCTTCTTTACTACTGCCGTCCAACACCGTGCTCTTCGTCAGGGGGCATCGTTGGCCGTTCTTATTGGCGGGACATTCCTTGCGAGTCTGTATACCACCCAGGCCGACAATATCCTCTGTTTCCTCCAGGCAAGTATTTTCACTTCACGTCCAGTCGGCCATCCCGATCAACTGTGCGGCCATAGTCTTACTGGACACCCTCTCCCGGTTTCATGACTGCAAACACTGGAGGTGGTCGCTCCGGCGTCGACGCAAATACCGTCCTCGCATCCGTGCACACTTTTGACGCCAACGCGGGTTGCGATTCTACCTCTTTCCAGCCTTGTTCTGACAAAGCACTCTCCAACCTAAAGACATATGTCGATTCGTTCCGCTGCATCTATTCCATCAACTTCGGGATTCCCGCCAACGCTGCCATTGCCACCGGTCGGTACCCTGAGGATGACTACCAAGGTGGGAATGTGCGCAGTCCAGCCAATACTATAGCTTTCATAGTCTGACACGATTTTCAGCCGTGGTATCTGACCACATTCGCGGTTGCAGAACAGCTCTACGATGCACTTGTCGTCTGGAACAAGCAAGGCTCCATTACCGTGACCTCAACTTCCCTTGGCTTCTTCCAGCAATTCAACACCTCGCTCACCATCGGTACCTATACTTCACCCTCGCCCACTTTTACCTCTATCATGAGTGCCGTCAAGACTTTTGCCGACGGCTTCGTGGCCACTGGCGCACAGTATACTTCGTCCGATGGCGCGCTCTCGGAGCAGTTCAGCAGGAGCAATGGCACCCCGCTTAGTGCCATCGACCTTACATGGAGCTACGCATCTGCGCTGACAGCCTTCGCGGCCCGCGCAGGGCAGACCTCGGTGAGCTGGGGTGCACAGGGTTTGACCTCCCCGAGTTCGTGCTTGACGAGCAACTCCCCGACGGTCTCAGTCGAGTTCAACATCAATGCGACCACTGTGTTGGGAGGTGTGTGATGGGAATTTGCACCGTAGGTAATACTGATGGCATGATGCAAAGAAAACATATATCTCACTGGGTCAGTTAGCGCCCTCACGAACTGGGGTACTTCCAATCCTATTCTCTTATCTTCTGCCAACTACCCCGTCTGGAGCAGTACGTCATACATGTTTAGTTCAGGACGTTTGACTGATTTAAACGCCGCGCTGCCGCTCCTAGCAACGGTGAATCTGCCTGCAAATACCGCGATCCAGTACAAGTACACCAGGATATACCACGGCCAGGTGACGTGGGAATCGGATCCCAACAATGCATTTACGACGAGGGCGTCTGGTGCTCAAACTCTGAATGACGAATGGCGCTAAGCGCTATCCGGGAGGGTTGTGACCCGGCTTGGTGAACGATACCTGGTGCTCGAGTTTCTTGGGAGTAGCCGGGTCTTGCTATGAAAACCGATCTTGATCCGTCCAGTCTTGAAAAAAAAAATAAGACATTGATCCCGGATATCAGAAAATATCTCAACAAGTGAACAACCCATCACATATAAAAGAATGCATAAGAAAATAAGCATGAGGGTCATGAATTTCGCGTCATTCGTCTGTACCAATACTCGACTCATCTAGTGCCCCTCGGAATCAAACACGGTTTGATGGCCTTGCGACGGGATATGTTGGCCGATAGTACCTGGGTAATACGCAGCCTCAGGGACGCCTGTCTCGTCTAGACCCTCGGCGGCTTCAATGATCTCATAGAGTCTCGAAGCCGCCTCGGGCGGGGGAACACGCCCCCCGAGAATATCACGCGCTGGTACGGGAGAGCCATAGAAATCGCGATTCGCATCCTTGCGTTCGATCAAGACGGTGCCTTCGAGAGAGACACCAGCAAAGAGACCTACCATGAATCCAGTCCAATCAGCATCCCCACCCGAGGACGATGAGAGAGAAGAGAAGAGAAGAGACTGACCTTTACTCTTTGAATACGAAAACATGCTCGCGGGGTGTGCCAAGCTCGCCTGTACACTCCCACCGGTCCCGATAGGCCCCGCTGCGGCGCTCGCGTTTCCCCCGATGGTGACGTTCCCACCCATGGAAAACGCACGGACGGCATCTTCAGAGTTGAGGACGATGACAAAGTCAGTGATGTCGGCGCCGATTTGGAGACCCCACCCAAGACCACCTGTGGCGATGCACGAAGGGGCGGACCAAGAGCCATCTGGGAGACGCGCGATGACCAGACCGGAGCCAGCCTTCCCGGAGAACATGAAACCGGCTTTGATTACTTGGAAGACAGCGAGGCCTGGGCAAGCGGTGGGTGGACAGTGGACAGTGAGCACAGATGGGCGCGTGGGATAGTGTCAAAGACCCACCTCGCGCACGTTGTAGGACTACCTTTGGGATGGCATTGAGTGCAGACTCGGGGTGATGGGGATCGGCTGAATCAGATACGAAGCGGGTCAGTCGGTCTGTTGGAACGAGTGCTGAGCGGGGTGACTGACCGAGGAAGCTGGCCAGAATCTTGGCTGCCTTCTCTGCCTCGCCGGGGAGGGTGAACCCTTGTACGAAATCGCGCGAGCCAGAGGCGACCCGCGAAGAGCCCTCCCTAACGAGGGCAGTGGCCTGAATGCTTGCTCGCTGAGCCCCCCGCTTAAATTTGTCTAGCATCGACATGGTCGCGTACTGCGCAAACGTGCTGGAGAGAACAGAACTGTGTCCACCGCAGCCGCGTGTTATGTAATACACCGCTATGGTCAGTCCTACTCCTTCGCCCACACCTTCCGTTGGTACTCGAGTAATATAGGGACAAGGTCAAAGAATCCAAACTCGGGCCAATACGTGTCCACCATGTGCATCTGAGTATCCTCACAGCACTGCCTAACAGGTAAGCAGAGAGGACATGTCATATATTCGGAGCTGCCTCTGCAGCCAACGCACCTGCCACGTCAAGAACCCACTCAGCCGTTTTACCCCGCTTGTGCGTACAAAGACGTCAAGTGGAGGACTGCCGGCAAGGGAAGTGGATAGGTGGGCGGTGATGGAATCTTCGGTAATCGTGCTGAGCAGCATTCCCCAGAACGATCGAGAGTCGGATGTTGCGCAAAGCATGTGAGGCGAATCGATAAGGGAATGGATTGGTGCCGCTGTACTCACCCCCCGTCCAAATCGCCGGCGTCGAGGGCTTCTTGAATGACATTCTCGACAGCCGTCGTGATCTCGTCATGCGACGCATAGGGTGCGCAAACATTGAGGATCGCACTATCGCCCCCGCTACGGAAGCCAGCCTCGCGGATGCGAAAAACAACCAACGCACGTGTTATTGTGCCGCGTCATGCTCTCAGCCCTTGCAATGGCTGCCTGCACACTCGGGGGAAGGAGCTCCCGTCTTCCCAGCACGTTCAAGCGCACGCCATGCCTGTCTAGGATCTCACTTATCACCAAGGTATGAGTGCAGCTTACCGGATGAGAGCAACAGACGAACATACCCGCGCTGCGCGATCTCCACGAGCCTTTCCTCGGCGAGCTTCATGATCGTGTCCACCTCTTCTTTAGGTCTGTTGAAGTTCTCGATTGCGAACGCGTACACGGTCACGCAATGTATACGAAGACGCAGACAGAGCTCTAGAACCTGGTGGTGGACACATGAGAGTGCGCGTGGCCTTGGTTTACTGCAGATACGTACCCAAAGCAGGTTCTTGAACCCGTCTGGGTGACCTTCTTTCCCATCCTTCCCTAACCTCCTGGCATACCTTCTGTTCCCATCCATTTCGAACGAGATGTGCCTCGGGGTGGGTCCAGTGGCAATGATGTCAAGTAACGTATATATTAGCCATGTTTTAATGTTTGTGATTGGCGAGCGGACAAATGCGAGGAGGCCCGTTGGAAGTGAGAAGAAAGCCATGTCCATCGTGTCCATCTTTGCTCGCAGCCAAAACTGGATCATGCACAGCCACATTTTACCAAGTCCACGCGTCTGCCTTCGTCTCATCTACATACCATGACTGCCGACGGTGACGAAGAGCGTCCGCTCCTGCAAGACGAGCAAGTCCCTCTCCAGCCGGCGACACCCAGTCCATCTTCCACATGGAAGACATTGGCATCGCTCTCTGTCCTTGTACTGCTTTTCATCGGTGGAGCTGCGTACTTGAGTGTGCGGGCATATCGGCAACCGACAAGAGACGCTGCGCTGCTCTCCAACGGGACCCACGATTTCAAGAGAACTGTTCTTCTCGTTTCTATCGACGGTCTCAGGTACGTCATTCGTCATGGTTACTCCGGTTCGCATCCAACTTTCGACAACAGTGCGAGTTACCTCGACCGGGGTTTGACCCCCCATTTATTAGACATCAGTAAACAGGGTCTGAGGGCAAAGTATATGCAGCCTATTTTTCCAGTCAGTTACTTCTCTCGTGTCTTTTGCCACTACTGAACTGCTTTGCCAGACATTGACTTTCCCGTGAGTTCCCTTCGAAGCCGAGTTATCTCGCAGCTGAAGATGTGACATCCAGCAACCACTGGGCTTTATTGTATGCTACATCTAGTGTTTGTCCTCCATAATCGAACACCAACTTACAGGACTGGTTTGTATGCCGAATCGCACGGCATCATTGCCAACGTATGTTCAACTACTCGCCTCCTGGCAGTCATTCATCATATTGTATCATAGAACTTTTATGACCCCGTAACGGAGTCTGAGTTCTGGTACAACCGTGCTGAGTCTGCGCGACAGCCTGGTTGGTGGTTTGGTGAGCCAGTAAGTTGCGTTGTTGCTCCACGGTAGCCATGCAGACGAATTGATGAAAATAGATATGGGAAACTGCTAAACGTGCAGGTCTTGTGACTGCGAATCAAATGTGGTGCGCATCTCTTCTTGGTGTCTTGGATCTGTGTGTATGATCTTCGTCGACCTTAGGCCTGGCCCGGCCACTACGCTCTCAGGAGCTTCTCCAACTTACTTCGTTCCTTGGCGTGACAAGGTTCCTCTTCAGGAAAAGTTAGATCAGATACTCGCGTGGTTAGACATTGAGGACTTGGAGAAGAGGCCAGAGCTCATTCTGAGTAAGTGAATTTGGTGGCGGAAAGTGATGATTGTCCATGAGATAATAGCATATGAACCATCATTGGACCAAGCTGG
The DNA here is from genome assembly GCA_038088935.1 of Pulveroboletus aff. viridisquamosus. NCBI lineage: Eukaryota > Fungi > Basidiomycota > Agaricomycetes > Boletales > Boletaceae > Pulveroboletus > Pulveroboletus aff. viridisquamosus. Next base: position 25,513 of record JBBPJW010000041.1, read on the forward strand.
ACATGCAACCGGGCCCATGTCTGCACTTGTCAATGTGAGTTCATCGGCTATGTTCATGTTTTCGGTACATGTTGTGCCTTAACCTGCATGCTTGTAGGAAACGCTTGCGAAGATTGACGTCTTCGCCCGTGATCTTCATAGTTCGCTCCTTTCACGTAACCTTTCTCAGATAGTAGATGTGATCTTTGTGAGTGATCATGGAATGGCCGATACCAGTGAGGTCGAGTGGATCTATCTAGATGGAGATGACGTACTTGGTATGTCCCTTTCTCTCTAGAAGACTGTTTCCTGTTCTTTGTCAATCGGCTAATCACCCAACTGCACAGGCGAGACATGGAACAATGTCACTCACTATGATGGATGGCCCTCTTTTGGACTTCGCTTCTCAGAAGGAACAGATGAACGTGTTGTGTTAAAGAGGCTCATTCATGCATCCAACGATCCACAGTTCAGTGGCAAGTTCCAAGTTTACACGACAGATTCGTATATTGGTGGTATGCACCTATGCTATGTTCCCTTCAGCTGTGCAAAGTACTATTCTTGTATAGGATACTTGGAGGAAGCAACGCCTATGCCCCCGCTCTACCACTATTCTGCGAACGAGCGGGTCGCCCCTATTTGGGTCGTGCCAAAGCTCGGGTATGCCCTAACAAGCAGGGAGATGGGAAACGATGGGATGAGCATCGGTGTAGGCTGCTATTCTCTCCGCCAATCCGTGTGTCGATCTTACCTGTTTGACCAAGAACCACGGCTACGATAACGAAGAACCTTCCATGCGAGCGATATTTGTTGCCCATGGTCCCTTTTCGCATGGTGCTAAACTATACTCGCCTGATATTCAATCTTCTGCTTGGCACTCCGTGACTGATGGCACCTATATTATACCTGGATTCGCAAATGTCGAGCTTTACAACCTCGTCATGCGACTGCTTGATATTGAAGCTTGGGCAGCACCAACTAACGGAACAATCGGCTTTTGGGACAAGTATGTTGACTTGTGAAGTGTATTTGCGTCTTTTGGGTGTTTACCGAGTGTCGGAACGAACTGTAGCACGCAGAGCTAATCCTTTGCTTAAATTCCAGCTAGATTAGTACAGTGAGGGATTGTAGATAGTCGTTCTCATTATTTACTCCTCATTTACTCTTTCAAAGAACTCTCTTAGCGTATCTGCCAGTATCCTTGGCAATGCCTCCACATCACGGAGCACGACATAATACTCGAAAGGGAAGGAGTCCAGATAACGTTCCATCGTAAGTTCCGTTTGGCCAGTAGTCGACGAAGGCTTGTAGGACACTTGGGAGAGTGTTAGAATAGATGAACGATTTTCGCCCGACGTGGAAGAAGCGCCAGCTGTGCCAGATGGATTCAGAGCAGGTGTATTGTTGAGCGCATCGATGACGATGAAAACTACCAAGATTCTCATCTCTCTCGCCCTCCTCAATATCCTCCTCAGCTTTTCATGATCTTGACAGATACCGTCCGAGATGATGATCTCGAGTTGCCAGAGCTCCCTCCCGCTCGTGTTGGCCAAATTCTCGCGCGCGGCTTCAAGCACGGATAGAGAGCCTTCGAGGAAAGTGGCGACGTCCGTGCGTGGCTGAGAGAACGTGAACGCATTCAGGACGCGACCGCCTTCGGTCGGTGAGGATCCCCAGTCTCTCGCGCCGTTCGCGTCCAAGCCGAATCCACGGATGAGCTCCCATCCTACTCCAAACCTCGCTACGCCAACCTCTCCAACCTCAAGTTTTCCGAGCGCTTGAACGACCAACACGACTGTCTGGTACGCCAGATGGACTGCGCCACTGCCGCTCGAGTTGCCGCCGTTGCGCATGGACGCAGAGTCGTCGACGGCCAAGAGGACCTGGTACTCCCGCCCGCTGGGTTTTACTCTTCGCATCCAAATTCTATCCTTGGTGTACTCGCTTGCCACCCATCCAACAACTCTCCTCATGTTTAGTCTTTTGCCACTCCGGAAGTCTCCTCTTAGGCGCGATGCAAGAGTGGGGGCTAGGATAAGGCGGAGGGATTCGCAGAGAGCTAGGGAAAGGGACGCAGTCAGTGTTGTATAAAGGGTCCAAAGATGCGAGGAGGATGCGGCGGTGGGGTTCAAAGCGTGATCTGTTAATGCACTGAGAATGAGCTGGGAGGAGGCTGTTTCTGATTCCGGTTCCGTATCATCATCAGCTTTGTGTGCGGAGGGATCAGGAAGACGATCAGATTGGACATTAGTGATGTTGCTATCTCGTTCCTTTTGGAAAACAGCACCCTCGATGTCGGGAGCAGGACGCTCTGCCGTTCTTTCGGCTTTTAATCTTTCCATTGCAATGTCTTTCGCCTCCTTTAGATCCTCTCTTCTGCCCAGGGAGTCGAACTCGTCGATATCCATGGCATCGGCATCCCCTTTATTTTTTCCCTCGTCAACTAGTTTGAGTTCTCTCAATCTCGTGACTTGCTCCTCGTCTGCGGGTCCGAGCGCCTGCATTTCATTACCTTCCGATGCGTCTTCACGGTGAGCATATTCAACCTGCTCGGCATCTTCGTGCTGGGGAAGCTGTAAGGGCTGTGGCTGGTCAGCTTGTCCAAGTATCTCATTGAGGCGTTGTTGAACCTCTTTGAGTGTATCCCCGAGAGAGCGCGATGGGTTAGAAGAGGGAGCAGGGGGTGGTCGACAAGCATGGGTAGGACCATGGTGCGTACCTCCAGCGATCGAACTAGGATCTAGGGCCTGAGGTTGAGTATCGGGTGCTGGGGAAAGGATAGGTTGGGGTTCATTTTCAAATGCGTCACCGGACCTGGAATGGTTGACATAGCGTTAGCTACACGGTCAAATGGACGGGCAACAGTAAAGATATACTTCTGTTTCCTGGGTTCGGATTCCCTGTAGTTCTCGTCTCCACCACTGTCTGCTTTGGCCTGAGTGGAAGCCGAACCTTGTTGCTCCTCTTGAGCACTGTCACCAAGTTGCGGTTCGTTTTCGGACATCCCAGCATCACCATCCCCAGCGGTAAGATCCGGCTGAGCAACAGCATTGTTTTTGCTTGCCTCCTCACCAAGACTGTCCTTTTCCTCATCCACGTTGCTTTCAGCGACAACCAGGGGCGGCTGCTGATCCGTGTCCTGCGGCTCGGCGGACACGGGGTCGTTATTAGGAGTATGTTCTCTTTCCCATTCTTGGTTGGAATCTTCGTCCACTTGATCATTCGATGCATGTTCCTCGTCGCTGAAGTCTTCTATTTCTAGGTTATCTCCACTATCGTCCTGCTTGTCTTGATCCTCGTCGAGATGCATTTCATCAGGAAGGTCGAGGGTATCAGCATCCGGAATATGCTGGTTCATCGGGGTACCGGAGGCATTTGGTGGCTGCATCTCCTCCGGCGTATTCTCGTCGTTCACGTCGACCCCTTCCTTGACCCCCTCGTCCCGTTCTCCCTCCTCTTTCGCATCTTCTACTTTCTTTTCATCGACCCTTTCTTTCCCCTTCTTGCGTCCCTTTGCTACAATGTCCGAGTCCTCTCGCTGATCCTCCTGCGACCTGTCGTTATGCAGCTCGTGGTCACCATTTCCATCGTCACTCCCACCCTCGTCTCCCCACAGCTTCTCGTCTACTGCGGTTGGATCTGACCTGTCCAGCTTACTCAGCCGCTCATCTGGTCCTTCCTCCCCTTCTTCCGCCTCATCATTCTCGTCACCCTCTTCACTCCCTGGCACATCCACCATCTTCCCTCCAAAGTCCTCACTCATCTCAATCGTATTTTCATCGCTATTGTCGTTCTCTCTCTGATCCTCCCCGTCATCGTCGTCTTCGTTTCGGAGCCCCTCCACCTGGCTCTCGTCCTCGATTTCTTTGCTCACGTTTTCGTTCCCGGTCCCCGCTCCTAGTCCCGTTCCTCCGAGCTCAACCGCGTGCCCATTTTCATCGCTGACGGCCTCACCCTCCTCTGATTCGGGGGAGATACAAAATCCCTGAGTTCCGAGGGTATGCACGACGGAACACACGACGTAATCCAACTTGAAAACTGCGCGGGTCCACCTCGCCAAACTTTCGAGCAGTTCGTCTGCGAAGGATAAGAAACACGATAAGAAGGGCACCACCCTCCTCAATGCTCGCTGACGCGAAGCATGCGGCAGAAGTGAAAGATGTGTACCAGCATTATTTAGTTGGTCTCGCAATGCAGGAAGGTCCAGCAGTGTCGTGAATAGTGATATTGTCTGAACACCGACTCGAATGTAGTTGTCCTTGGCCCCTCTGGATTCAGGAGCTGGTTCGGGGGGAAAAATCGAGTCAGAGCATTGGCGAAGCATGGACTGGACAATGATGAGGAGCGTGTCGATGATGCTATCTACATTCTCAGCAACACTTCCTTCCGGTAAAGGCCGAATTAACTGGGAGAATGAGAAATTGCCTTGTTCGCAGATCCATTCCCGTGTGGGTTGGAGGATATACGTCAGTTGAGGACAAATTATTGACATATCTTCGAGTTGTTCTGGGAGCTCCCTCAGGTATCTTGCAGCACCTACCACGACATCGTAATCATCTAGGAAAAGTCTGACTCATGATTCTATACTCCAGTTATAGAAACTCACCACGGAGAAGAATGGATGGCACAATGGCTTGAGATAATTGTAGTACCTTGGACACACGATCTCGCCACATAGAGGCTGAAGTAGCAAGAATTTGACATTTCCCAATGAGATCGGGGACAGTACCGATGCTCCTCTCTATTTCAGAGAAAATACCCATGCCTTCAGCCAGCTCTTCCAGTGCGCGAACGGAATGACTCAGTGCGTTGTGCATCGGTTTAATTTCGTCATATGTATCAATGGTGATTGTGTCCGACTGTTCCGAGAGAATCTGGAGCCTGTTCGCTTGCTGGCGAAGTGCCATGTATTCAGCAAGAGCTTGAGACAACCTAGATTCCATAAGCACTGATCAAAGTGCAGTTCTAGAGTTATAATGAACCTCAATACATACCTTGATCTAATTTCGAGTGCCAAAGAATACCCTGATTCCACCGCATAGATGCCCCGAGAAAGGTCGCGTGTTCCCAAATCTGAGTGATGATCCGAAACTACCTTCCGGAGTACAGGAAGGCATCCACGCAGGCGGTCAAAGTAGTGTTCCCCCTTCTCTACAGGTTCTATTACACCTTTTGCTGGCAACAGAGGCTGGCTTCGAATCCAGCATTCGTCCCTCAGTTGGTTGAGGATTTCGGGTTTGACACTGTGGGACAAGCCACCGCGCTTGAGCTCTTTGAGGAAATCGCTCCAAGCCTTTCTTTTACGTAGAAGCAAGTTCTTCTTGTATTTTTCTCGCCTTTCTTTGGTAAGATCCAGGGGAATTGTATGACTTGCGAGGTCTTTGGCTGTCAAGATGATATCCAAAGAAAGTTGTTCTACATCCTCGGCGGTATAATTTAAGAGGAATGGACGGATTGTATCATTTATGAAGCCATTAAACCTGACCAGGGTCTGGCGGATATTTCCTAGATGAGGAGGTATGAAAGCCGGGCTCGAGACAACGTCCAGGGAGGTGACCATGGATGTCATGGGAGGCAACACTAGGAAGATAGCCCGCTCCACCTGATGATAACCGTCGGCGTCTCCGGCGAACAGCGGATTCATTTTGTCCCTGACAGATTGTCTTAGAATATCGCGGAACTTGCGGATGATCTTGTATAGCTGACGATGTGTCTTTTGAGCGCTTTGTCTCAAGGCTTGGACATTAACGTCTTTCCAACTGGCAAGTTTGATAAATGCTTCAACTTCTTTCTCCAGCACCCGTCTTTGGTCCCTCAGTAATGCGGAGAGCTGGGGAGCAAAAAGATGGAAGTACCGCCAAGAGAAGTGGACGATACGACCGACTCGAACCAAGGCTTCTTGGTGGATATGTGATTCTTGAGATGCTAAACAGTGAACGAAGCGCTCGAAGCTATGGAGGAGGTCTAAGCGGGCTTGGAATTGGCCGATGGGGCTGGATTGAATGAATTCGTCCAGTAGTGATGGGAGTTGTCTCAGGTATCCGTGCAGACCACTAGCGTCACTAACTTCACCTTCCTCCATAGCATTCAATGGTCCTCGTATGAGGACTTCGTATAAACGGAACCAAAACTCCGCGATACCGTCAATGAATGAGTGGCTCTGGGATTCCAGTAAGCTCTTCCAACACGATAATTCTAATCTTCTCCATTCGACAATAAGTGCGATCAGCCTGTGCTGATGTTCCTTGAGGCTGTTGTCACGGTTTGCATACATCTCCCAGTCTTCCGTCTGCGTCAGCAATTGTTCCACGGCTGACAAAAGCTTAGCAATGGGAGTGGCGAAATTAAACGCTAATATAATATCACAGCGATCAATGAGATGTTGGAGTACCATCTGGTCCGGCCAATCTTGGAGGATGGCAATAAGCCGGGCACGCATGGATTGGATTATGTTTGATGCCCTTCCGGCTTCTTGAATATTTGCATTGGTGTAGAAGTTGAAGCACTTCGGGGAAGAACGGGAGATGCCACATATCTCTGTAAGATGTCCATGAAGAACAGAGAGCTGGAGGTGTAGTGACTGTTTTTCTAGTGAGTCTGACAATGACGATGAATAGGTACCGATCCAGGATCGTAGGATGGTCAGTCGTAAAGCATTGAATTTGCTGGTGATGTGGCTAATTTCGACCGTATCGCCCATAAGTTCCAAATGAATTGCGAGCATTTGGCGTTGCCTATCCGGAGTTAGATGGTTTACTGGCTGGTCGCTGATGTGTTTTTCTGAGACTTTGGTAGGCTGAAGAGCATCGTCAAAAGTGGGAAATAGCTCCAAAAACTCCCTTTCCTCGGCTCCTGCTTCCGTGGAAACGTCAAGGGCTGTTGTGTTTGTGCGATATAGGGAGTTAAGTTCCTGCTCTCTTTCATTTTCACGAGCTCGGTCTATCAACCAAAGACGGTAAGCTTGCTCATAGGCAGTCCTGACCATCGCTAGTGTTGATGAAAATTGTGTACACTGCACTGCTGCGGCCACCCTTAACACGATGAATTCGGCAGCAGAGAAATTGGGGCCAGGTAGAGCTTGTAATAGCTGTGCACTACGAGTGGAGGGGAACGCAGCCAGGCTGGCGACCAGTTCTGTGATATCCTTCTGCCAAGAGGATTGCCGAGAAACTTGACGCGTGAGATGGAGACCCAACCGAAGTTCCGCGAATGCCAAACGAAGAATACATGTGATGTCGTCGAATTCACTGTAAAGAGTTTCTAGCCGCTGACAAAAGCCCGAGATAGTCTCTTGGACAACGACCTCGCGATCGAAGGCAGACGGGTCTCCTGATTCCAGAACACGCACCAAATCGTCGATCTTTGAATGGTGGGTCACTTGGCTAATGAATTGCGACACCTCCTGCCAGTATGTGTGCAGATTAGTTAGGTTGTCTCGAGTTGGGATGTTCATCAACAAGTGGGGAGTGTTTAACAACTTTTTGGCGCAGGCTTCAAGGTAAGAAATGACCTCATTTGTTTTATTGGCTGCCGTTCGGAGCTCCAGCTGGGCGTGGAATGCGATTTGTTGCGTCAGGAGTACTGCTTGTTCCTGAGCGTGAACGGTCTCGTGATGTATCATCACTGCAGGGTCGATGGGCATGCTGGGAACGAAAAGCTCAAGGACGACTCTGCTCAATGCGATCCAACATCGCCCAAGGTGAGACACTGCAGTCTCCGACGATGGGGACGTGTCTGCGTTGTATTGCAACGCGGTAGCCAAATGTCTAGTGGCTATTCGCAATGGTTCATGATTTGTACATTCTAAGAGTTCGAAGAGTGCATTTGATGCCTCTAATCTGCCTCCTGAGAGGCTTGTGCGCATGTGATGGAGAGCGGTTTCATCAAATGAAGTCGCAAAGCAAGAGGCGATCTCAACGAATGATAAGTATGAATTAGACGTGAGATGCTATCTTATTCTCACCAAAACCACGCTCTGGTTGAACAATGCAGTGAGCTGCTGGAGCCGCGAAGTATTTGTGAAACATTGCAATACAGTCAGCCCAATCTGGCGCTTGACTAATTTCCTGTGCACTTCGAGCGATGCCAACGAGATTCCGACAATTTGACTGTGCAAGAATGAATACAAGGTAACCATAAGAATACAGTGCCACACCTCTTTTCAAAGGCATTGAGAAGGTGAATCGGGCGGAAAATAATATATGGTCCACCGACGTCCTGAAAACAGGTTGGCTCTTGAAGGGTGCGACTCCAACCCTCGCGACGTACCCCTCTTGATTCTATATGCCACAAGGCTTCAAGCCACTGGGTTTCCACTGTTGCGACAACACTAGGTGAAACTGTAGCCCAGTTTAAAAATCAATATGAATACTCATAACTCGCAACGCACTGTGGGAACCCGCGTCATAATTCCATATCACATGTTGGTATGATGCAAATCGTTGTAGATCTTCTTTCGGTTCCTCGAGAGCCATTCCAATAAGCCGCTGAAGCATATCTGTAATTACCTGCACATTGCCGTTTTACCTGTCTGTTCTGTGTATACCTGTCACCCAGCGACTTACATCTTTGCTTCCTGCATGAAGATCGCAAATAGCTTGCAATTCGACTAGAAGGGAAATTGGATTGTAGGTCCCGCAAAAACCCATATTTTCTCTAGAAACCTTTGAAACCCACTACGGTAGAGAATCAGGATATGGCAGAGAATATTGGATGCCTTCTTACGCCTTTGACTTGGGTAGATACATGTACCAACTGCTTGATCTTGTCAGCCTTTAGGTGCATTGGCAAGGATGCAACGGCAAGGATTTCTAACTGTTCTCGACGTGACACTAGATGAATCAGTCAAGACCTATGTGACTCTCAAGAGACCTTGACACACCTGATTTCGAAACATCCGCGAGGGCACAAGCCAGTAGTCTAATATCTAAGGGGATATCTATAGATTTAATAACACGTAGCTGCGACCATATGTCCACCAATCCAAGACCAGAGGACGGGGAGATCGCATGCTCGAGAATAAGAGACGCATGTACAAGGGCTTGAAATGCGGGAGAAGGATTGTGAAGTGCCTCTGAGATCAGCCTTGATAGGACTCGAATGTGGGAGTAATCAAAGCCTTCCTGGGCGAGAACCTGACGAAGCTTTCTTGAAATGGTGAGAAGGTTTGTGGAAGTACTATAATCCTGCAACCAATATCACTAGATAGCTCAAATATTGGTATGAAAAGCTCACAGATTGAACGCCAGATGACCCAGAAAGCAATTGCTCGAGTAACTTCTGGGCAACTACTTGTACCTCCACCATTACCAATTGCAGCGCCTCCATCAAATTCGACGAGCATTTAACCAGCAGGCGACCGGGTGAACTACTTGACTGGTCCCACCTAATGTCCTCACTCTTATCAAGGAGGAAAGCAGCGAAAAAGCGCAAAATTTCAAGTTTCAGCGCATGGTGTGAGAAATACTCCATCCGTTCCATACAGCATGGACATGGTGGATAAACCATGAAATCATCCATTGGCTATATATTTAGGCAAATTGAGTACATCGATGTGAAACGGCGGAAGTAGGTCCCGCTTGTCATAAGAACACTGACCAACATATCATGGAGTGGGTGCGGAATGATCTGAGGTGCTGCCTTCATCCTTGAAGCAAGTATTTTAAAAAAATCACCAGAGGAAGGGTCTGCTAGCACAGTGCACAGGAGTTCGTTGGCTGACGAAGCCGCGAGATAGCGCTTGAAGATCCAGTGCAGAGGCGGAGCGAGTGATATGACAGCGAAATACACGAGCGCGCGCGACATTTGAAGACCGGAGACTTCCATGATGGGTACATTGGTGATCAGGGAGGACAGATTTGAATCGTGGTCGATCCCAACGGAAGGCAGAGGCCGGGATGGACCATGCGAGCACACCGAGAGGACACCTCTGCGTGCCTGTTCGTGAGACATATAGCAAGTTGTTGGGTTAGCAGGGAGGCGAGAATGCGCAAGTATTCGGGACCAGTCTTCCTCAGTGAAGTAAGTCAACAGAGCAACTTCCACGCTGCGATTGCGCATCGCCCTGGACAATTCGCCATATTGAGGGTCCATTGTCATGAGCAGACGGAAGTTCGGATGCGGTGTCAATATCTGTACCTCACCATCGACGAAGCCTCGTTCGGTTAGTACCAAGTTACCGTTCGGTTCACATAGGGAATTGAGTCGATCCAGGACAGAAGGACTGCATATATTTGCACCATCGAGAACAAGCCAGTGACCGTTCTTCATTGCACGTATTAATGGTCCGTCGATCCACTCGAAACGTCCTTTCGTAGATTTTAACTGGGCCAAATCACGGATTCTAAAATCCAAATCTCGCCGAACTGCATCAAGAGAAGAATCATGGATGTGAATCACCGACAATTCCGACAAAAGCCCAGTGACAGCTTGTAAAAGCGATGCAGATGTTCTCTGACCAGATAGCAATTCGCGCTGTACGACTGCTTGATATTGATATTTTGAGGTGATTCCACATGTAGAGCGCGCGAATGTCTCGGTAAGCTGAACCGCCTCCTCTGCAACCGAAATGATTTGTGCTAAATGGTCAACTTGCTCGAAGCCACCCAAGATGTCTGTTGTGTCAGTTGCCTTGGAAATATGGATCTCATCGAGATAATTTCCGGAAAGATTGGCAAGGGTTCTTATCAGATTCGTTTTGCCACTGTCGCGGGAACCAGTTACAACAACTAGCCAGGACTTCGAAAGACATGCGCCGATGGCTTCGATCGCTGTTAGATGTACCTGTAGAATGTCAGAAGTTCTGTGAGGTAAAGTCACGTTATTCCTCCTCGAGGCGTAGTAGCCAAATTGTAGATGCGAACTCGAGATGACTGGGTGGGGGTTAGGAATGCCCAGTGGATCTGACGTCGAAAAAATCTCATCGAATATGGTCTGGGCATGTGCGCGATCTTTCAAACTCCTGAACCTACTCAAATAGACGATACGAATTAGGTGCCGGGGATAATTGGTTATGTTGAACGTCCGCAAAAGTTCACCCCATCGGATGATATCCCGGAGATTGAATTCCCAAGGACTCCCCTCCCGGCCAAAGGCGCGTTTGTACACAACTTCATGATTCAGGCGAGCGTTGAATGCAATCATGGCACGGAGGATACATTCATCACAGCCCTCGAGCCTTTCCCGACAGACGACGAGCATATCATCGGGGGTAAGCTCCTCAATGTAGACCTTGGTGAAGCGATCGAGGAAAGATTTTGGGAGACCCTTCCTCCCACCACCTTGATGCAGCGGATTCTGAGCGGCAAAGACTCGAAATGAGGGGTGTCGAGTAAAGCTGCGCCCCAGCTCGGGGATGAAAACCGTGCCTCGATGGTCCAGTACTGCATTCAATCCTTCTAAAACTGCCTGAGGAGCAAGATTCATTTCATCGAGAAGAACCCATTGACCGTGTTGCAAGGCTTGTAAAAATTCTGCGTCTTTCCAGGCAAATTCTCCTGGGGCACCATCTTCGACAGGTAACTCAGAGCCAAACAAGTCCACCAGATCCGTCTGGTCTGAAAGATTGATACGGCACAGGTGGTAGCCGGACATCTTTGCCAAGGCAGCAATGAGGGAAGTTTTCCCAACCCCGGGGCTCCCCTCCAGAAGGATTGGCTTGCGAACTTGGCAAGCCCTGACTACTCGCATAGCATTCTCATAAGCAGTCGGTGCTTGAAGATTGAAGCTATCCACCATGGTGCTTAGTGGTCCCTTTGGGAGTGCGAATGGGCCAAATTGGACAAAAATAGACGGGTCATATAGGTGAGGGGATGTACCCTGCATATCAAACGGGACAAGTCGACGTAACTTGCGAATAGCTTCGTCCTTGATTTGTTGCAAGGCCTGCAACGGGCACATCGCCATGTGTGGTAGGGAACCTAATCCATCTAGAAAGGTCATATGGGCTCCATGGTGCTGGCACAAGAATGAACCCTCGAGTCATTAAGAGAATCCATCGACTTACGAATATCTCGCTTGCTGACATTGCATTTTCTCCATGAAGAGTGACGACAGCATTTGAGAATGACACCCAGGCCTGGAAATAGATGAGAAAACGTATGGTAAGATGTCTTTCAGGGTTACTCACCAGTATGTCCCGTAGCGTACAAATAGATCGGTCACCAACTCTCTCACGCACCCAGTCGGTAAACTGCAGAAGTGGCGTAGTAAAGACTCTCAGCGTGTCGTAGGTCCAGGAATTCTCGACGATCATCTCAAGGTCAGATGGGTCATCAGCTGGGGGAACCCAAATCTCTGTGAATCGATTCCGAAGGGCAGGGGACAATTCTTTCTTCCCGTAGTCACCCCCCGGATTCATTGTCGCCAGGAGCTTGAAAGAATCGGCAGCGTGTATGGCAGGATATTCTCCGTCTGTGCCTCCACGCTCAGCAAGTACAATAGTCCGGTCTGGCTCCAGTACACTGTTGAGTCTCTCAAGCACTGAGTCATCGGCTAACGATATCTCATCAAGCAGGAAGATATCGCCACCTTGCATGGCTCGGATTAGAGGACCGTCCCGCCATTCAAATAAGGACTCAGACATGAGGCTCTTCTGTGACTCTCGCAGAGCAGCCTCTAGCGAAGGGTCAAGATGCGTCCTCAATAGCAGGGAGATCTGGTCAAGTACTCCTTGAGTGTCCATGGGCGCGCTGGCGATACCAGCACGAACGAGGAGAGACAATGCATCGCAATGTACATCTGAACAAGCCGCTGTGCGACTGCGCACTGGTCGCAAGCCACCGATCAAATCCGCCGTCTCCGTATTTTGATGACAGCTGAGTGTGTGCAAGTTCTTGGACACGACTTCGGCATACAGTTGACAAACAGATGTCTTGCCGGAGCCAGTCTCTCCAACCAGTAAAACCGGCTCGTTGAATCTCAGAGCCCTGGAAACCAGAGCGAATAGCCGTCGCATAGCAAGAGTCCAGACAACCTGGGGGGATGAAGGTATTGGACATCCGATGTATGTTCCCATTTCAGGGCCATGCAGATTGTACAACGATTTTTCGTCGATTCGAACCTTCATGACATTCTCTATGATTTCCTTGACCACAAGCTTGTCCTCAATGCGCCGAGCTCGTTCAGCAAGGAGCATATAGCCGTTTTCCGCAAGCTCCTGGTAGCTAATAGCATCCCTGCTAGCCCACCTGAACAGATCACGAAGGGTGGCAAAACCCTGTTTACTTTCGAAAACTCGTCCACTCTGTCGGCGCATCTGCAGCTCTTGGAAGACGTTAACAATTCTATGTCCAAAAGAGGGAGCAATCCGACACCGTTGGCACAGAATGGATTCCAGCTCCGCCTGCGGCACATCTTGAAAGTGAACCTCGATGAAACGGTTACGGAAGGCGCGCGACAGAACTTTTCGACCAGCGTATAAGCCCGGAGGATTCTGAGTCGCGAAGAGCATGAAGTGAGAATGCGGCCGGACAACTTCATGCGTTTCCGGAATGACCAATTCACGGTTGTCATCTAAGAGCCGATTCAAGGCTTCAAGGACGTCCGTTGGTGCGAGGTTCAACTCATCCAATACTATCCAATGACCACGTCTGAGAGCATGAACGAGGAGACCATCCTTGAACACTAGCTTCCCGGTGGCTGGGTCGGAAACATACGAGCCAATATATTCCTGAATATCGGTGTGCTCGTGATTATTGACACGAATAAGTTGATGACCAGTTCGGCGGGCGAGGTACTCAACCGCACTGGTTTTTCCACTGGATGTTGGACCCTCAATAAGTACCGGAAAACGGCGAGTCAGGACAATGCGGGCAAGATCAATCAACTTCTTTTCCACAGAAGGGGTCGTAATGTAGTCCTCCGCTGGATCGGTGTGCAGTGGACCCTTCTCTAGATAAAACGCGCCAAACTTTATGAATTCATCGACAGAGCGAGAAGCGGGATGGGAAGGCTCCTTTGTCAGCAAGGACCTAGGATTACGGACTCCAGAGAGAATGTGCTTGTGTGCAAGACTCACAACAACATCCGCACTGGGTCCATCTAGCACCATAGTAAATGCCATTATGCAACCTTCCCATAACGCGCGTCGCAGGCCGTACATTGGCGAAATGTCGGCCGCGAATGTAAGAGCACGAGTAAGCGTCCGCATGCTGTAGTGAGGGCGGTGGTTTGATCCATCAGCCAGCTGGCGGTCCTCCGCTAATTGTTTAAGGGAGAGGTAAAAATCGGCGACGTTCATGACTGCGGCCTTATCTCCAACTGCACAGTGGCCAATGTATTGGTGAATTATGCTGAGGAGAGTTTCGCGGTCAGCATCCGGAGGGGGAACCTCAATTTCAGTAAATCGTGCTCTGATGTTGGGGATAAGGTCCTTTTTCCCGACATCTGTTGCGGGATTCATGCAGGCAAAGAGACGGAAATCGGGATGACGAGAAATCGCTTCCAGAGAGCCATTCTCGGTCAACGTAATAGATGCCGTTGGGCTATTAAGGAGCCCAGTAATACATTCGAGTGTTTCTGAACTTGCTAGATTGATTTCGTCCAGGAGTACCCTGATAACAAGTCAGATAGGGCGTTAATGAATAATGGGTACAAACAAACACACCAATCACCAGAGCGAAGTGCCTTGACGAGAGGGCCTTCTACAAAGTTGAAAGCAAACTTTCCTTGACCTTGAACATGTTGCACATCAAACTCGTCAATGTCACGTTGGAACTTGTCCCAAGCTCCCGCGGATTGTTGAAGCAGTGTTTGATTGAGTTTTCTGCGTTTCCTCGGTCCATCCGCCTCAGTGGAAGCTAGGAGGGGTTCGCTAGGAAAATTACTAGAAGCCGATATTATTTAAGTTTCAACACTCACTGTACGTTCTCATTGAGCCTTAACTCAATCCGTTGCTTGGCAAGCCGAACTGATTCTTTCCAAAGAATCACCACTCTTCTCCATTTACGTTCTTGAACTGCTTTCCTGACAGATTCCTCAAACTTAACATTCCTCTTCCGACTAAATGTATTTCCAAAGAGCTCCAAAAATTCTGCATGAAGCCCCGAAGCAGGAACGCGGGCATCAACTGGTTTAAATCCACCAAGCAGGTCCGAGGACTCCGTTTGATGAGAGAGATTGAGTGAGATCAGGGGACGGCGAAGCAAAGACGCAAGGTGAGTGATAGCGCTAGTTTTTCCGGTGCCGGTCTCCCCAGACAAGAGTACAGGTTCACAAAGGGATATAGCAGTAGAAATTCGTGACAGGAGACACAGCGCAGGTTTGTGCACCACAAAGGGACGAGTTGGTGCAATGAAAAACATCGACTTTGGTGGTCGAGCAGGGAGACGCACGCGGCCAATACCAACAGAAATGATATTACCATTTCCATCTTTCTCCTCCTCGAAAGCAGGTGCTCGCCCATTGAGCACCCACTGACGACGTTCGAGGTCTAGGCCGATATGGTCAGCAACAAGAGCTGCGATGCGATCCGAGTGAGCTCGAGCTGAAGCTGAGAAGACGCCTGTACCGAAAAATACATCCCTGGCTTCGAGGAAAAGTTCCTCTCGAAACGTTACATTTGGGAAGAGCGTGATGACGGGGATGACATCTTGATCAGAGATTTCCGTACGTATGGAATTGTGGGATGGCGGGACGAGTGCTTGCACCCGACGGCAATACTTTTCAAGCTCCCTCAAGCCAACAGTCCTATTCAACGCCGTAGTCCCTAGTCCCTGGATACCGACCCAGATCTGTATGATTGCTCGTACAAGCGGCTCCCGTAACTTAGGGAACCGCGATTCAATGATCATCTTGATTTCATCTGATGACGGTGCATCAACTATAAGCTCCTGGAACCTGTGCGCCCCATAGAAGGTTGGGCCCGAAAAGCCTGCACTCGTTAATGGGACTACCGAACGTGTCGCGAAAATAGCAAAGCGTTCCGAGGCTCTGACCTTGCCTCTGTTGGGGACGTCTATACTGGCACGACTACCAATCCACGTCCCGGGAGCCAGAGACTCAGCAAGGGGCTTAATAAGTCCCAACATCTCTGTACTTGCGCGATCGATATCCTTGAAGACCAGCCATTTCCCTTCTTTCATAGCGCGAACAAGTACACCATCTTTCCATTCAAATATTCCAAGTCGAGTCGGAGAGGAAACGTAGGAGCCAAGTAGTGAACGAGGGTCAAGTGATGTGTCGGCAAGATGGAGGGTAACAATCTGGTCGTTTGCCTCAGGGTAAAGTATAGAGGCAAGCTGCAATAGGAAAAGTGACTTCCCAGAAGAAGGTGGGGAAGTAATGAGGGTAGGCAGTCGGAGGGAGATAAAGGTCGCGAGCTGTCGTAACGCTTTGATTGCTGAATGCGTTGTGACGACGTCTACAGAGGGAAGAGAGACAGGAGAAGACTTGAGCATAAGTATGCCATGAACATTGGCAGTCCATGGACTAGCGAAGCGGCTTTAGAAAAGGCGAGGAATCTCGAAGCGAAAAGGCTCACGATAAATCCACATCTGTTAAGGCTTGAATTATGTCTCCCTCAAACGAATAGAAGTCAGTGTCGGCAACAAGAGAATTACGGTTTCGATGAATTCGCTGAAGTTCCAGTATAGGCATTAACCATCCATCAATGATAATTCGACTTCCATCAATTTTATATCCGTACGAAAGCGGACACTCAACCACACCAGGCCCACCGAGTATTTCAGTCTCTAGTCGGACGCGCTCTACTTCGGCCATTCCCGTATGTAACGAGTAACACCTGATTGCCAGGTACTTGACTGCAGGGTCGGGGTGAGGTGTAGTGAGAAGAGCTGATAAATGTGATACAGGCCATAGGAGGTCGCTGGGAAGTAGGCGATTGGCTCGAAGCAACCGGTAGTAGGCAAGAAGCAGGTGATGCAGATGTATTGCGTCCAACGCAGCAGCAGATGGATTTTTTTCGATGAAACTCAAGGGACCTTGCGAGAAGCACTTCCGACGCAAGAATGCAGACAAAATTCTATCCGAAAATTCAGAACTCGAAAGCAGAAATCAAAGTCGACTCACGGAAAAAGCTCCTCATGATTTTCTATTAACATACAGAGAGCAGCGAATCTATCTTCGAGATCCTCTTGGTCATCCAGCCACCTTGCACACAAGTCGACCAACAAGGGTCGAAAAAGATCTGATATTGCGACGGTGAGAGAAGGAACTGCAAGTAGTCGCGCCAACGTTGAAAGAAGGGCTTTAGATGATGATGCGAGTGATATTTGACTCGAATGAGCAGAGTCGGGGGGCAAGATGGCGAGCAATGCTCGCGTCTGCTTTGAGAGATTGATCTTAAGAGGATCGTTGAACACATTATGGGGTGACATGATGGACCGCCAAGGGTGGCTACGTTGAGAATTGTATGCCCAACTGCACAAGCGTCCCCACGTCCTCTCGAGCCTTGAAAAACTCACTACGCAGACTTCGTTTGATGCACGTGACCGCACGAAAAATCTTGATCGATACTTGTTGGTCTTGCGCGCTGTAACTTGATTCAAGATAACCGTCGTCCTCTTCCCCATCGCACAGAAACGGCCAGGAGTATGAAAATCCTAGATATAAGAGCTCAAAGTCTTAAGCTCAACACCGCGGCGGATGTCATCCCCCTTCTTGAAGGCTTGGATCCCACGTTAATCGAGGAGGTTCATCTGGGGGGCAACACCATCGGCGTCAAAGCTGCTCAAGAGTTTGCAAAGTTTTTGGAGACGACACAAAACCTGTTGGTATGATCTCTCAGTTGTCCACCTTCTCACGCTCCCTGATCGTGAGTTAGGTCGCAGACTTCGCCGATATATTCACCGGTCGTCTCATCTCCGAGATTCCAGATGCACTCAAAGCCTTATGTGACGCTGTTGAGCCCAAAACAACGCTCGTGGAAATAAACTTTAGCGACAATGCTTTTGGTGTCCGCTCTGTTGAACCGTTACGCAACCTCCTCGAAAATAACCGCTTCGAGATCCTCCGGCTCAGTAACAATGGTCTTGGCCCAGAGGCGGGGACAATGATTGCGAACTGGCTGAAGAAGTCGGCAAGGTTGAGCAAGGAGAAGGGCTTGACGTCGAACCTGAAGACGGTCATTTGTGGTAGGAATAGGCTTGAAAACGGATCTGCGTTCGCATGGGCAGACGCCTTCGCAGAACATGGAACGCTGGTAGAGGTCAGACTCCCACAGAACGCCATATGGACTGATGGGATACGTGCGCTGGCTGAAGGTTTATCCAAGTGTCCAAATTTACGGTATCTCGACCTTCAGGACAATACGTTCATCAAGGATGGGTCCAAGGCAGCCGTCAATGCATGGGCGCACGCCCTCCCAAAGCTGCCCGTCTTAGAGATCTTCATCCTCTCAGACTGCATGTTATCAGAGGAAGGTGATGACGAGGTGCCACCTCCTCTACGAAAGCTTGGGGAGGGATCAAACCAGAACCTGGTGACTCTTGTACTTCAGAATAACAACCTCAATTCATCTACATTCAAATTCTTTGTGAGCTCACTGATCTCCTTGCCCAAGCTGAGGAGGCTAGAACTACAATGGAACGATATTGACGAAGACTCGGGGGACGACATTGAAGCTATTAAACAAATCATGAAGCAGCGCAATGGAAAATTATTTGTATACGAGGAGGAAGAGGAGGAGGAGGAGGAGGAGGAGGAGAAAAGGGAGGGTGAGGGGAAAGAGGGGGATGAACAAAGGGAAGGGGAGAAAGGGAAGAATGCAGAAACTAGAGAGGTAGGACAGCCATTTTCCCAAGATACTCAAAAGGTCGATGGGATTATGAACATGCTTTCTGATATTATGGGCAAAGTCACTATTCATTGACTTATTTAACATTGCAAGTCCAGTTTCTAACTTGGTGAGTTAGTTACACTTGCCACAGAAGCTACTTCATGCTGGGTAGAAGAACCAGTGATGTGTATACCACCTGATCATTAATCATGCTATGAGTAGAGAAGGTTGGATTTGAATGTATATACATTGTTATTCCTTACATTGGACAGGAGAATAATTTAAAGTCTTGCATCTATAGTAAGCAATAAAACTGTTGCAATGTTTGATTTTAATACAATGTGTGAAGTGTACTGCATTTAGACAAGGAAATTTTGCTTAGCTTAATATAGTAGTTACTCTTGACTATAAATCATTCCCCTAGGTCATGTGATTAAATTCACAGGCTTATGAGATATACTGCAATTAATCAAGGGTACTTATTACAATTGTTATTATGCTTTTTCTTTTTCCTGATCACATGACTTTATCTTATCTTCTACATGTGGTTATCTAATCTTTTATCTGATCAGGACAAATGACAAGTCATGTGACTCAGGGCATAGGGTTAGCCTCATGCCTTTATTCCTGCAGGATCAGTTTTTATCTCTGTTTTTTCTTTTTTCTTTTTTATTCTTAAAAAGCATGACCCTTAATCTTTCCATAATTGCTTCTTTTCTTTTTAATCCCAGTGCTGCATGTATGGAAATATTTCCATCAGGAACTTGGTCCATGCATATTACTGTAGCATATAAATACTATAGCCTTAGTGTCTCAAAGCCCCAGCTTTGAGCACTTGTTCATATTAGTGTTAACTCAAGTTTCCCTTTTTTTATAACAAATTAGTGAAATTAACATATTTTGAAATGTTTTTACACAGTCTGTTGATTATGTGATATATTCAAAGACTTTAATGGTACATACAAACCAAAATCTTACTTTATTTTCACTACCACCATTATAAAATACCTTTTTACTGTGCAAATTACTTATGTTACTTTTTTTCTGGAATTAAGTCAATTTACTTACCAGATTTCTAGTACTACTGGTCTTAATTACTTTATTATCAGCAGAATACATTATAAATATCTTTTTATCTTTCCCAAAGCCATTAGTGGATATCCATTACTCATTTTTCCCACTAACATATAATATACTATTTATTTAATTGAAACTGGAAAGCTAAAAATGTTGTTCAAGTCCACTATTACTCTCTGATATTAAAATTCATTACTATCATCAACCTTACAAGCCATTTACACTTGTTTTCAAGTCATATAACCCTATTATAATGCTTTTTTCATTTTTTTTTTTCACTTTTTACTTTTCATATCTGTTAAAACAAAGTGGACTATGCTTGAATACACTATTGAAACAGTATCTTGATGCTTAAAACTCTATCACACCTAATTCTAAAGAGCTAGAAGAACTTCTGGGTCAAGCATACTGCTAGACCACAGAGAAATACTAGAGGAAGTAAACTCTAAATGCAAAGTACTATTAGCATTATGATTGGTCTATTCTATTTCTTGTCCTCCTGTTTTAGCTTCAGATTTTGCATATCCCCAACACTTCCTAGTTATGTTCTGGAACCTTTAGACTTCCTTTATTTTAGAACATTTCTTTAATCAGTAAATATTGCTTATAATCTGCTTCCATTGCATTTTATTCATTTTTACATGAATCACTTATTTATCCCTATTCATATATTGAAACAGCTGCTGGCCATCCTGATCTCAAGTCTCAAGTCTGTCCCAGTAGACACCTAAAACTAATAGCTGAGGTTTTGACTAGCACCTCAGAGAACTAGGCAAAAGTAAAAAAGAAGAAAAGTCTAGGCCTTGTATAAAGCAGTAAGGCTCAAGTGCACAAGACTGGGAAATCCCAGCTTGTGCCAGCCCTTTATATATGCTATATGGATGTGCACGGACCATGTAAACTAGTCCGGCCCTAACTATGCTACAGTAAGCTGACCAATGGCGATAAAGGAGTGAGTACCATAGCAGTCCCTCATGGGAGCTGCCAGGCAATGATGTCATGGTCTAGAGCTTGACTAGTAAAGGTGTGAAGAAGTGAAAGTGTGAAGAAGTGAAAGTGTGAAAAGTGAAAGTATGAAAAGTGAAAGTGTGAAGAGGTGAAATGTGAAAAGGTGAAGGGTTAAAGATGTCCCACGGTCACATGATATGAAAAGTAAAAAGTGATTATAACATATATGATGACTTACTCAACTGAGTCTGAGCCTTATTTCTCTTAAATATAAGTAGCATACTTTCTTGTCCATATTTCTTATACTACTTTTGCCTTATTTAACCTTACTCTCTTCTGCATTATTTAAATCTGTTATTACCACTCTTTCAATGGAGCCTTGCTTGTGACCTTCATTGGCAAAAGCACCACCTTTAAGTCCTCAACTAGCCAGCATTCTAGTTTCATCCCCATTCTTTACTAAGGGACTATAGTACCATTCTGTATTTGTACTATTATCTAGTACCCAAGAGTAACCATTGTCAAGCCTTCTTCTAACTCTAGCCCCAGCCATGAGGTCTATGTTAGCCTCTATCTGGGCCTAGCATAACAAAAAAAGTAGCATATCTACTTGTGACTACCATTGCTATAGTTCCACCAACATTCCACTCAAGATCTGAAATGGCAGGCTAGCTGTTCTGGACTAAATACTGAACTGGTCCCAGTGAATACCTTACTAAGAGCTGAGGTTTTGGGCTAGACCTCAGGGAACTAGGCAAAAGGAGATAAAAGAAGAGTCAGATGACTTGTATAAAGCATAGAGCTCAAGTGCACAAGACTGGGGATCCCAGCTTGTGCCAGCCCTTTATATATGCTACAGTATTGTGCATGGACCATGTAAATGGGCCCAGCCCTAAGTATGCTACAGTAAGCTGACCAATGGCAATAAAAGAGCGAGTACCTTAGCAGTTCCTCATAGGAGCTGCCAGGCAATGATGTCATGGTCTAGGCCTGTGATTTCATGAAAGTGTGAAAATGTGAAGAGGTGAAAGTGTGAAATGGTGAAGATGTGAAAGGTAAAAGTGTCCCACAGTCACATGATGTGAAAAGTGAAAAATGATTATAACAAGACCCTCTTGTTTCTTAACACTTTCTAGAGAGAGCCTAGATCTCAACCCATGAAGAACCCCTTAGAATATTCTGAAATAGAAGAATCCCTGACCCACCATTTTAGTATCCCAGAAGAAGATCCTCAAAATCTCTTCCTGCCCTTTACCAAAGATCAAAAACTAGATTATAGTCTTGTGCACAAACTTTCTTTCTCTTTACAGCTTTTTTGAGTATTTACTTCCCATTACTCTACTTTCACCAGATGTTGCCCCCTCTTTTTACTCCCCACAATACCTCCTTCTTCTCCCACAATGTTTAATACTCTTACTGTTATAACTCTGGATTTCAGAGGCTAAATCTAGCTGAAAAGAGAGAGGAGAAATATGAAGAAAAACCTAAAGAAGGCTCTAAAGAGGAGCAACCAAGGAGGAATCAATAAAGGAGGACTTGAAAGAGACTCATGCCCATGCAACTGAGAACCTGTCTAGAAAGGGTAGGAATCCAAAAAAGTGCAAATGCAAGATACAAAGTGATTAAATCTAAAGAGACTTGACTATCCATACCTGCCCCTTATATATGGCCCAGGGTGGCACACAGACCAACTATACTAAGCCTACCCTAAACTACTGCTAACTATGGACACCACTAGCAGTAAGAGCTTGTTATTAAATAAGAGAGAAGAAGGCATGGAGTGAAGATGAAGGAATGAGACAGTGGCCTCATGGATCAAGGGATGGAAATGGAAGAGAAGAGAAGACTTATAATAGAAGATCAGGGTATAATATGAGAATGGGAATCTTTGCCACAGATATAATGGGATTGTTGATGCAGATTTCAGATCTGTCAGATCCATGGAGATAGCATTAAGATCCAGATAGGGAAGATTCATGGGCAGATCCTGGGAAGATCCCAGATCCCATATTATGTGACCACTGACCATAAAGGTACTTGTAAATAGTCAAACCCCAAGTTAGAGTTTCCTAAAAAGAAGTGTTTCTTCCACAATTATGTGATATAAAAGTGGTGGTTGTGCATAATGCATAACACTTACCACTAAGCCTGCTAAAATCCATTTAAAAATCCCCAGATACTTCAATGGTAACTATAACAAAGTGAAAGCTTGGCTGAACTTAGTCCAGTTCCACCTCTTTGTCAATGCTGCAGTCTACAATTCAAATGAGAAAAAGATTACATTTGCCCTCTCCTATATAATCAAGGGCTTCATCCACTTTTAAACAACTTTCTACTAGAAGCTATGTATTATAGATACCATAGTTGTTATGCTAGGCCCAGGTAGAGTCAGGTGTAGACCTCCAAAAGAGGGAACTGCAAGTGAGCTGAGCTCAACAAAGGGATCAGCTCATAAACAAGGAATGGTGTGATGCAAGGACTATATCAACAAAGGGGCACTTGGACAAGATGTCAAGCTATAATAGGGATGCTGGCCTACAAAGTATGATTAATGGCTGGCATTGATGGAGTTCAAGGGTTCCCTCTTGTACACCAATGTGTGGACTAAGAGGAAATATATTACCAAGAGACTATAAGGCTTAAGATAGCAAGGAGGTAATAAGAAGGTATTTGGAGGTAGAAGTAGCATAAGAAGACAAGAGGTGAAGTATGCTACTTTATAGTACATGAAATAAAGTTCAGACTCAGTTGAATGTGTCATACTAATGACAAATTGCTAAGTAATTGATCCATGTGGAAATGGATGGAATATAGAAGAAGTGATCTGTGTATGATATGGTATGACTCATGCAATGGGAACAGATTATGAGTCAAAGTGGCTGAGTCAGAGAGTATTCTGGAACAGAAGAAGGGGAAGGTTCCAGAATATGAACAAGAAAGTGTTCAAGACATGTGAAAGTGAAACAGTAATAAGATAAAAAGGAAAAGAAAAGAGAAATCATAATATTATCCCCTTCATATGTCTAATGTCCCAATTAGACACCACTTAGTCATAAGCTGCTGGAGAGCCTGTAATATTTGCCCAGCCAACATTATTAATAATGTCATTCTCATTATTGATGTGATAAGAAGATAGCAGGGGTAAGCAAGCCAAGGGAGTGCAGTGGTAAGATCCATGGGAGCAGTATGAGAAATATGAGGACTGGGAGGACTGGGTGGAGGATAAGGAGGATGAGAACTGAGGGTAAGGTCAGCAAAAAGGGCAGTGAGCTTGATTATTGTTACAACTCCAGCCAAATATGTGGTCACATGTGATCATGAGAGACTTCAGACCACGTGATTGTAGGAACGAGTAGTCAAACAAGGCAAGCCCTAGGCTAAGATCAGAGTCCATTCAGAGTATTCCCTGGTACCAGCAGGTCACATGATATATGGCTGGATCTCAGATGAGATCTTAGATCAGATACTGATGATATCTCTTCGGAGATTAGGATCTGGATCTGTGACAGAGATTAATGTGATCTCCTTGGCCTCCAGGCAGCCATGCTGCATTCATAAGATCAGGGCAGTATATTTTTCCATTCCACCCACATCCTCATGGTGTGGCAGCCTCCCTTTTTCCATCCCTTATCCATGAGGCCCTTGCCTTACTCCTTTCATATGATTCATGCCCTTCCTATCTATTATGAGAGATATGAGCTACTTAGGCTATTGGTGTCCATAGATAGCTAGCATTAGAGTAGACTTCCTGTACTTGGTCCATGCACAGGCCCTTATAATATATAAGGCAGGGAGTAGTGAGCTGAGGAACCTCAGTCTCACTCCCTTGTCTCTTAGCTGAGATTACACAGGAGGACTCTACAATCCTCAGTCCATTCCCAAGAAGGAAATCCCTAAGGCTCTCTAGGGTTGGCTTATACTTTCTCTTATCCGCCTAGTTAGGGATCACTAGCCAAAAGCCCTAGCAGATATTCAAGGCACAAGGTGCTCACCAAGGTTGTTTGAGAACCAAGGCTAGGATGGGTAGTTACCCATTACAGTTATGGCCAGATTGCCATTGAAGACATGTGGGGCACTAGTAAAAGGGACATTGGACTTGTTGGTGGTCTAATACATGACACTAAAAACACCCATCATGATAGTGAGGGTGGCTAGGGGAAAGACAGGCTCTGCTATCATGACTGGACCACCATGCCTCCATATGGGCAATGTGATCAAGCTTAGCAAGGATAAGTGGAGATAATGAGGTGGAGGAAGTAGCAGAGTGTGTAAAAGGGAGGTGTTGCCAAGCCACAGAGGACTCTTGTTTGAATCAATTGAGGTCAATAAGAAATTCTCTGAATTCCAGTTAATAGGCAAGATTGTCTAAGATAAGAGATAACTGGTGATAGATGGTATTGAGGCCTCTGTGAACAGCATCTATATTGACCTTGGTGGTGCAGTGAAAAAGTTGAGTAATTAGAGACATTTTTTTCAACCTGATGGTAAAGTCAGTAAAGGGCCCATAGGAGAAAGTACATGTCTAGATGAGATCCAATGGTGACAGAAAGTCATAAGTCAAACACAAAGGACCAAAGTCCAATGCAGTATATGTCATTGTGGTCTCCAGAATGGAAAGTGTGGGCAGTAATGGGCAGGTTAATGGTGGTGATAGGGCAAGGAGTGGCCAAGCAGGCCCTGGGTAGTGGTATGGAAATGGCAATGGAAGAGGATGGAGTGTTGGCCAGGTAAGTGGGAGCTGGGGACAATATAACAGGGATGGAGGTGGTTTCTTCAACAGAGAAACCATCAACTAAAGATATAGTGGGCAATGTAAACAGTAATAAACTAGTGGAAATAATAATGGTTCCAGAAGGAAGAGAGTGGGCATGTATGGAGAAGATGGCATTGAGGGTTTTTTGAGTAGGTAAGAATGGGATGTCAGAGGCAGGGGACAAGATGGCATTGGTATTCAAGGACATGATTACTTGGAAGTGGAGCAGGGTTTGGGTTTCTTGGTGCAAGTGGTACAAGGGAGAGGAGTAATGGGGGAAGTTTTAAGAGAGTGCCACTTTTTATAAGCAGTCAGGAGATTAGAAGCATTACTGAGATTGGACTTAGCTTCCCATGAGTCTTCTTCTGCTAAGTAACTCTTCCATCAGATCAGAAAGGAGTGGAAAGAAGATAAGCCATGATGTTTTAATATCTGCTCAACTTTGTATTCTTTTTGACCTTTTATAAGGTCCAGGGGTGGAGCTGGGAAGTTCTTCCCATATACATCATTTTTGTGATAGGGCAATAACAAAGATGCATGAAAGATCAGATGGATCTTCCAGGTTGCAGAAAGATGGAGCCTGTAGGTCACAGGGAAAAGCATGTTGGTAATGGTAAAGGGTCCTTTCCTTTTTGACATGAACTTGGGGTTGATGACTGATTATTTCAGGTTTTGTGCTTCTAGCCAAATCTTCATTCCTTTGGTGGAGGAAATGAATTTGAATCAAATATGAGAAGCCATTACCTGGCATATGAGGTTATGGGTGGCAAGGGCTTTATCTCTTGCTGCAGTCAAGTATTTCAGCCTGTTAGCAATGGCAGGCATTAGAATTTTGGGAATTATTGTAACAGTAACTACTGTCCTTGCTAGTGGCCTTGGTGGATACTCCTAGTCTATCCTTGATAACTGCTGAGGCTTTTGTGCTAGTGGCTCCTAACTAGGCAATTAGAGAATGGATGAATTGAGGGCCCTTGTGTAAACCTGTAGCCAGCAGCACTGAGTGATCAGCCTGTATAACCAGCCTAGAGGTCAAGAGAGCAAGACTGGATTTCCCCAGCTTGCACCCCCTGCCTTATATATTACCTGGGTCTGTGCACAGACCAAGTACAGGGAGCCTACCCTAGGCTATGCTATCTATGGACACCAATAGCACTACTGGCTCTATTAGATAGGAGAGGAGAATACATGGAGCAGATATGAGGAGTGAGGCAGTGGCCTCATGGATCAAGGGATGTTATGAAAGAGAACCACACCATGAGGATGTGGGAGAAATGAAAGTGCACTGGTATCGATCTATAAAAGAGGCATGGCCACTATAAGGCTAAGGAGATCCAATTTGGATCTTTGCCACAGATCAGATCTTAATCTAGATCATAAGATCAGATATCATCAGAGAGCTGGATCTGGATCTCATCTGAGATCTGCCATATCATGTGACTGATACCTGGTGCAAGGGAAATACTCTAATATATGGACTTAGCCTTAGTCTAGGATTATCCTTGTAAGGCAACTCATTCACATGATCACATGCTCCTGGTCACATGACTATGCAACCATTCACATCACATGCTCAACAACTCTCATGGTCATGTGCTGTGAACCATCATGTTCACTAGTCACATAACAATTATTGAGAAAAGGGCACAGGGTTCATAGCCCATTAGAAGGTAAAACAGTGATTAATTTGTTATGGAGTGAGGGCAGTGGTTGTGTGCAAATTTGGCATGGGAGATGTTTTCTGCCCACTTGAACAGGTTAGCTCTGCAAAAGATATGGAGGTAAGTCTCAATTTTCTAATTGACACATTTAATTTCCCTGTTGGATTGAAGATGATACATAGTGGACAGAGCTAGGTTATAGTTGAGGAGTTTTTCCAACTCTTTGGCAAAGGCAGAGGTGAATTGTGGGCCTTGGTCAGAGATGATTTTGTTATACAAACTGAAACATTTGTAGACTTTCTTGAAGAAAAGCATGGTAATTTCTTTGGCTATGGCAATTTTCTTAGTGGAGACCAGAACTATCCCCTTAGTAAGCTTGTGGTTGACCATAACCAACAGGAAATCAAAGTCACCAGATCTGGAAAGATCAGTGATCAGATTATAAGAGATCTGCTGGAAAGGGTAAAGAGCCCACAAGGGAATAGGATAAAGGGTGGACACAGAGGGGTAAGTGTTGACCTTGTGCTATTGGCAGATAGCACAACCATTAATATACTGGCAGACATAGGTAACAAGACTGGGCCACCAGAACTCTTGTTGGATGAGCATGCAGGTCTTCAGGTAGCTGAAATGGCTGGCAGTTTTATGATCATGGCAGCAGTGGAGAATCAAATGATGAAGAGCTTCATTCAGGGGAATATACACATGGTTGTGGTATATAAGCAGGGTATCACAGAGTTTCCAGTTGCTAAAGCAGGACTGGAGGCCATTATGCATGGGACTATCCCATTTCTGAAGGATGGAGAGATGAAGGGGATCATTCACCTGATATTTGTGGATATGAGTGTGAAGGGTAGCATCAATGACATGACAAAAGATGGTCTCAGGAAGTAGGGTAACTTCTGAGTTGTCAGAGAAGAAGTCCAGGTAGAGATTTAGACAGTGAGAGAGAACATCTGGCCTGGCAAGGGAGGATCCAGCTATTTGGTGGAGCTGAATGTTAAAGTCCACAAGATCAAGGAGCCAACAGGCTTGTTAGCAATTGAGTATTTGTGGAGTATGGAAGTAGATGAGGTTCTTGTGGTCAGTGAAGACCTGAACCATATGGGGAGAGTCCTGGAGGTATTGCCTCCAGGCTTTCAGAGCATGGATAATCACAAGGAGTTCATGATTATAGATACAAGAAGGTCTGTGAAAGGTAAGAACAAGGATACCAGTCTCCATTGATGTTGGTTTGGAGAAGAATGTCACTGAATGCATAAGCAAAGGCATTGATGACAATAGCAAAAGGCCAGGAAAGATTGGGAAGTTGGAGGACTGGCTGGGAAAAGAAGAGTGCCTTGAGCAAGTCAAAGGACTCTTGACAGGAGGGGGACCAGGATCAAGGAATGATAAGATCAAGAAGTGAGCAAGCAATGAAGAAGTAGTTGGGGATAAATTGCTGGTAGAAGTTAGTGAAGCCAAGGAAGGAATGGACATCCTTAATCTTTTGGAGAGTAGGCCACTTGGTAATTCCATTAAGTTTGATGGGGTCCATGGTAAGCTGTCCTGGTCAAATGACCATTTCAAGGTATTTCACTGACATGGAAGCAAAGATATATTTCTTCAATTTGAGGTGGAGATTAAGTTCTGCCATGCATTTGAGGACATGGACAGTGTAAAGGTAATATGTTTCAGCATCAGGGGAGGAGATGAGAAGATCATCCATATAAATGACCAACCAACCTTCTGTGATCATGTTGCAGAAGAAGTTGTTCATGAAATGCTAAAACATAGTGGGTGAATTATTTAGGCCAAAGAACATTACCATTGGCTCAAAGAGCTCTTTGTGGGTAATAAAGGCTGCCTTTCATTGGTATCCATCCTTGATGTGAACATTGTTGTACCCCCAATAAACATCAAATTTGATGAATAGCTTGGCTTTGCAAAGCTTGTTGATGAGGTTGGAGATGAGGGAAAGAGGATATGCATCACACATAGTATGTTCATTGAGATATCAGTAATCTTGGCAAGGACAGAGTTTGCCATCCTTCTTTTTAATGAAGAAAAAGGAAGATACTTGGGAGAAGTTGGAGGGGCAGATTTTTCTGGCCTGGAGATTCTCTTTCAGGGACTCTTTGGTTGCCTGGTACTCTGGTGGAGATAAGGGGTAAACCTTACCTATCTTAGGGACAAATGTATCCTTAAGATTAATCTCATGGTCATAGGGCCTGCTAGAAGGCAGGTGGTCAAGGGTTTTCAGAGTATCTGAAAATACAGACACAAACTCCTGATATTTTGGGGAAAGTTCCATCTTGAGTTAAGCCTTTTTGGCTTTGATGGCAAGCTCAGTGGAGGTAGTGAGCTTGGTAATGGTGACAGAGGGTAGGAATGCTGAGCATGCATTGATGACTTGTGAGAAATGCCTGTGGTAGAGACAGTCTTGGAGAGACTTCTCAAGGGTAGTGTATTGCAAGTAAAACAGCAACCTAGCCATCCTGTTCTTGATACTCAAAACAACCTTGAAGGACACTCCTGAATCTGTCCTGGAAAGCTGATAGAGCTTTTAGCTAGTGGCCCCTAACTAGGCAATAAGAGAAAGTATGAGCCTAGGCCTTCTTGTATAAACCTTATAGCCAGCAGCTCTGATAGTGAACTAGTCTATATAACCAGCCTAAAGGTCAAGAGAGCAAGACTGGGTTTCCCCAGCTTGTATCCCCTGCCTTATATATTGCCAGTGCTTGTGCATAGACCAAGTACAGGAGGCCTACCCTAAAGGTCTACTATCTAAGGACATTAATAGCAGTAATCACTCAGCTAATATATAAAGAAGGGAAAAAGCATGGAGCAGAAATGAGGAGTGAGGCAGTGGCCTTATGGATCAAGGGATTGGAATGGAAGAGAAGCCACACCATGAGGATGTGGGAGAATGGAAAGAAAGTACACAGGGTCAGAGATATGAAAGAGACATGGCAGTAGCAAGGCTGAGGAGATTTAATGTGGATCTCTGTCACAAATGCAAATCCTAATCTAGATTCTAATATTAGATGTCATTGGGAACTGTACCTGGACCTTATCTGAGATCTGCCACATCATGTGACTGATACCTGATGCAGGGGAATACTCTAATATAAAGAACTTAGCCTTAGTCTAGGGTTATTCTTATAAGAATATTTGTTCACATGATCATGTGCTCCTGGTCACATGATTATGCAACCATTTTCATCACATGCTCAACAGTTCCCACAGTCATGTGCTAGAGACCATCATGTTTACTAGATACATAACACTATACAAAGTGCTTCTATTCTTTCTTGTATGTCTATACTTGTATTGTTCTCTAGAAAGTCTATGAGAATTCCAGTACATGTCTCCCCATTCTTGTGCCCAAAACTAGTCATAGATGCCTTTACCTTAGTCAATAGTGGAGCACAAATCAACTGTATTAACTGGGATATTGTCTTCTATTACAAGTTTCCCACCACTTAACTTTCTATTCCCTTTAATATCTGCAATGTTGACTTTTCCCTCAACAAGAAGGATCATATTAC
This sequence comes from Pulveroboletus aff. viridisquamosus, assembly GCA_038088935.1. Taxonomy (NCBI): domain Eukaryota; kingdom Fungi; phylum Basidiomycota; class Agaricomycetes; order Boletales; family Boletaceae; genus Pulveroboletus; species Pulveroboletus aff. viridisquamosus. The sequence continues at coordinate 56,194 of JBBPJW010000041.1, forward strand.
TCACAAAAGTACTATACTCCTTCAAATGGAAGGAGTTACCCATTCCATCTCCTGCCATGGCATGGCATGTGGTAGAAAAACCCTAATCCTAGAACTTCCATAATTGCAAGCAACAAACCCTAGTATTGACTGGATGGCCAACTTACTCACCATCCCTGCCTTCTCTGACCACTTCAAGGAGATCTACTGCTTCAAAATGGCCCAATCCTCCCTTCAACAACATCAGATAAGGGAAATTATTTTAGCTAATAATAAACATCTGGTTCACTATCTAGAAAATAACTTTTCCAATCAGTCCATTGACAATAACCTCTACAAATGGCACTTCTCTTGTGTTATCAACTCATGTTCCACATTTCTTCCCTCTATGACTGTGTTAAAACTCATTATCTCCACTAAACTTGCCATTAAAGCTAAGAAGGCTAAACTCAAGATTACTTTTTCCCCAGAATACCAACAGTTTACTGTGATATTTTCTGATATATCCAAAATCAGAAAGGTTTACCTTTTATCCCCCCAAAATGCCAAGTCACAGAAGAATTCATTGAGAAAAACCTTTATGCTGGCAAGATTCATCTTTTCAACTCCTCTCAAGCATCTTCCTTCTTCTTTATAAAGAAGAAAGATGATAAACTCCACCTCTGCCAGGATTATAGGTATTTAAATGAACACACCATCCATAATGCCTGTTTCTGTTATGACTCTGAAGATCAGAGACTACACCTAGATGATGACCAAGGAGGAGGAACACTGAAAAACTAAACTTGTGGAGGCTCTGAAGTGGAGCAACCGAGGAGGAACTATGGAGTGATGACGATGAGGAGGACATATAAGAGACTCAAACTCAGGACTTCCTAGAACTGCCTTTCCTTGAAGGGCCTGATCTTCTGAGAAGAGCTTGCACTGAAGCCTAATCTGCCTAAAGCTACAAAGTGATAAAGTCTGAGGGACTTTAGCACTCTGAGCCGGCCTTTATATACTACTCTAGATGGTGCACGGACCATGTACATTAGTGTCTACCCTAGAGTTGTACAGTAAGCCAGCCTATAGTGTAAAGAGTGTACTCGTGTAGGCCGTGAGGGAAATGCATGGGGTGGATATGAATGGATGTGGGGGAATGGAAGGGAAGAGGCGTGGGCACAATGAGGACGGGGATCTCAATCCACAGATGAGATCACCTTGGCAGATCTGTCAGATCCGATGAGATGACCAGATTCAAGATTGGGAAGATCCAGGGAAGATCCCTAGATGTGCCTCATGGCCACTAACCTTAGAGAACTCATATAGTATAACCAGATCCTAAGCTAGGGTTTAGCCTGATAAGGGTTGGGATTCCCACGATCACGTGAGAGTGAAAGTGGTCGTTGCATTGGTTTGCAACACATGAGGCCACTGCCTCACTCCTTAATATCTGATTCATGTATTCCCTTTATTACTATAGAGCCAGTTGTGCTATTGATGTCCATAGATAGCATAGTTTAGAGTAGGAGTAGGCCCCCTATACATGGTCTGTGCACAGACTTGAGCAATATATAAGGCAGGGGGTACAAGTTAGGGAAACCCAGTCTTGCTCTCTTGACCTCTAGGCTGATTATACAGGATAATTCCTTTTCCTGCTGGCTACTGGGTTTAGACAAGAGAAGTGGTCTTACTACTTTCCCTTTGCCTAGTTCAGGGTCACTAGCTAAAAGCTCTACCAGTTATCAAGGATAGATTAGGAGTATCCATCAAGGTTGACTTGAGTATCAAGGACAGGATGGCAAGAAGCCATAACATATGGCTACAGAGGAGCTAGGGATAAGACTCAACTGAGATTAGTCTTGGATGCTAAGTGAAATGGCAGTGGCCATCCTATCCTTGTGTCTTGTATCTAAAGCTAGTGGACACAATCCTAAGCTGTGGTTTTAGTTAGATCCACAGTGAACTAGGCAAAGGGGAATAAGAGTTGAGTGCCTTGTATAAAGCCCTAGAGCTCAAGTGTGCAAGACTGGGGAAACTCAGCTTGTGCCAGCTTTTTATATATGTTACAGGTTCAGGCATAGATTATGTAAACTGGGTCTGTTATAATTATTTTTCACTTTTTACATCATGTGACCCTGGGAACCCTTTACCTTTTCATATCTTCACATTTTCACATTTCACATTCTAGAATATTCCAGACCATGACATCATCACCTGGCAGTTACCATGAGGAACTGCTAAGATACTTGCTCTCTTATTGCCATTGGTCTGCTTACTGTAGCATAGTTTAGGGCAGACCCTAGTTACATGGTCTGTGCACATCTCTGTAGCATATATAAAGGGCTGGTGCAAGCTGGGAAACCCCAGTCTTGTGTACTTGAGCTCTATGCTTTATACAAGGCCTTGACTTTTTTCTTATTCCCTTTTGCCTAGTTCTCTGAGATCTAGATCAAACCTCAGCTATTCAGTAGCAGTGTTCACTGGTTCCAGTATTGAGACATGAGGCTAGGACAGTCACAACTGTTTCAGGGTCTGCTCTAAACTATGCTACAGTAATCCAACCAATGGCAATAAGAGAGTGAGTACTCTAGCAGTACCTTATGGTAACTGCCAGACTATAATGTTATGGCCTGGAATGTTCTAGAATGTGAAGTGTAAAAGTGTAAAATATGAAATGGTAAAATATGAAGTAGTGAAATGGTAAAAGTGTAAAGAGGTGAAAATGATAAGGGTTCCCAGAGTCATGTGATGTGAAAAATGAAAAGTGATTATAATATTAAGGATGGTGCAAATTAAGGATGGTGCAAATATAAAACAGTATCATAGTTTTACAGTAAAGGTTGAGGATAAGACTAGAATGCTTGGGCTAGTTGAGGACAAAGGTAATGCTTGCCAATAAACATTGCAAGCAGGACTCCCTAGAAAGGGTGGACTAAGAGTTTCAATAAAGTCTGAGAGGATAAGGTGGAATAAAGCAATATTAAGGCAGAAGTAGCATAAGGAACATAGAAAAGAAAGTATGCTACCTATACTACTGGGAATAAAGTTGGGACTAAATTGAATGAGTCAGGAGAAATAACTAAAGTTAACTAAGTGATCTGTGTGGAAATGGATAAAATGTAATGAAAGTGGATTATAAGAAATATCTGCTAACTAAGAGAAATGTTCTGGAATAAAAGAAGTCTGAAGAATCCAGAACATAACAAGAAAGTGTCAAAGACATGTGAAGTCCAAAGCTAGAATAAAGAAAAGAAAAAAATAAATGGACTGATTGTAATAGAAGGAGCTTGGACCAGTTGTCCTGCTGATAGTTGCAATATATGCATAGGTACTGCTTAAGGGTCTGATTTATTTGCTTAGTCTGACCATTACCTTCTGGGTAGTACCCAGAGATAAAGTGAAGGCAAATATGAAGGGCTTGTCCCAAAGAACAGAAGAAATGGGACAAACTTAGAATCATGATTAAAAGTGATGTGGGAAGGAACTATTTTTGGAGAACAAATGGAGTAAGAAGAGTTTAGCAAGCTCCAAAGAGATTACCTTATTGTCTATAGGAATGAAGACATACTGCTTTAATAAGTAATCTACAATAACAAGGATTGTAAATTCATCAGAAGAAAGCAGAAGTTGCTTGATGAAATCCATAGAGATGGAGTTCCATGACTTTTCCAGGATAGAAAGCCATAAGAATTATGGCAGGGTACCTTGATACAGGCACAAGCTGTACAAGAGAAAATGTAATCTTTAACAAAAGTGCAAATGCCAGACCAGATATAATTATGATGGATTAGATCTAAGGTTTGATTTTGTCCAAAATGGCCAGATAAGAGGTAGTTATGCTTAAAGTGGAGGACTTGAAGGCATAGGTCAGAAACATTTGGAACATAGATCTGATCATCCAAGCATAGAAAACCTCCTAAGTCAAAAGAATATTGTAATAAAGTGATTTCAGGTTAAAGAGAGCAGAAGACTGGAAAACTGGAGCAACCAAAAAAAAAGTCCAGAGTGAAGCAGTAATCTGTTCTTGCATAAAGATAGGTCAAAGGTTGTGCAGATTGACATGGGTTTAGTCACTATCCATCTCTTTAGAATAGATGTCCCATTGTCTAGTCAAGGTATCAGGTTTAGCACTAAGGAAATCTGGGCAAAAATAAATAAGCAGATTGAACTGGAAGAGAAATTCCAACCACCAGGCTTGCTGGCAGGTCAGAAGCTTAGTCATAGCAAAATACTCAAGGTTCTTGTGGTTGTTAACAATGTCAACTGGAGTACTGGAATCTTCAAGGAAATGACACCAGGTCTTAAACACTTCAAAGATGGTGAAAAGTTCCTTGTTATGGGCATTATAGTTGAGTTTGGGGACAGGGAGTGTGCACAAATAGAATGTAACAGGATGGACTTTATTATTCAAACATCAGAGTGAAAGAATATCTGTGATAGCATAATCAGAGGCATTAGTCTCAACAATAAGCAGAGTATCCAGAATCCAATGGGTAAAGATATGGATGGAGGTGAAAGTATCTTTGAGGCAATGGAAAGCAGCATGGCAGGAGGTGTCAAAGTTTCAGAGAGTAGCCTTACAAGTGAGGCAAGTAAGGAAAACTATGATTTCAGAGTAGACTTGGATGAAATGGCAGTAGAAATGAGTGAAATCAAGGAAGGATTGAATATCTTGAACTTTACAAGGCTTAGGCCAATCTTAAATGGCCTTAACTTTGTCAGAGGACATTATAAGCCCAGAAGAAGAAAGCTAATAGCTGAAATACTTGGTGAAGTTAGTATGAAATTTGCACTTCTCTAATTTGGCATAGAGGCCATGTCTCTGAAGTCTAAGGAAAACCTTTTAGACATGCTTGGCATAAAAAGTCTGATCAGCAGAAAAAATAAGGATATTGTTCAGATAGATAATAACAGAGACATTGAGAAGGTCAGTGAAAATGGAGTTAATGAACTGCTGAAATGCCACAGGAGCATTGGTAAGACCAAATGGCATAACCAGCCATTTATAGGAGCCATAGCACATGCAGAAAGAGATTTTCCATTTGTTGCCCTTAGCAATGCAAACCAGATGGTAAGCATGATGAAGGTCAAGCTTGGTATAGATAGTCATGTGGCTTAGAGCATCAAGGAGGTTGGAAATGCACAGAAAAGAGTAGCAGTCCTTCTTTGTGATATTATTGAGTTTTTAGAAATCCACACACAACCAGAGGAATCTGTCCTTTTTCTGGATAAAGAGGATAGGGGCAGCATGAGTGGACAAGGAGGGTTGAATAAATCCCATGGTAAGATGTTTATCTAAGAAGGTTCTGAGTACTTCAAGCTCAAAGGGTAAAAGGAAGTATGTGGTGCCAATAGAAGGGGAGGTGTCTTCTTCTAATTTAATTTTTAAGTTAAACTTGTAATGGGAAGCAAGAGTGGAAGCCTTGCTTTTACTGAATACATTAGCAAAGTCATAATATTCTGGAGGAAAACCAGAAAGATCAATTGCAGGAGAGGCAATGGAGAAGGAATGGAGAAGACTCTCCATGCAACAGAGATGATCCTTCATGCAATGGAGTTGCAAGCTGAATGGTACTGAACCATTAAGGCTACAAACATGTGTGAATGCAGATAAGCTAGGTAACTTGATCAATAGGAATTTGGAGAATCTGAGGTCAAAGGAATGTAGTGAATTAGATGTGAAGTCAGTGTGAGTTGGAGAGACTGGAGGCTACAGAGGTAAGCTCAGAGATGTTGACATGTCTGGTTCTAATGAGTGAAATGAGATATGATACAATATCCAGTCAATTAACAGATTGTGGTGGGTAAGCCAGTTATGTTCTAGAACAAGAGAACTATATCCATCCAATGGAGTAACATAACATGTCAATGGAGTGATATTACCAGTTTTGAAACATACAGAGAGATCAATGACATTGGTAATCATAGAATTAGAAGTACCATTAAAAAGGTGGAGTTAAAGTGGAGGAATGGAATAAGTTGGAAGGTTAAAGGTACTAACCAACTTGGTGTCTATGAAGCAATCTGAAGAACCAGAGTTAATCAGGGCAGAAAAGGAAGAAATGGCATAAGGAACAAGAGTAACAAGGGGCATAAGTGATCTAGAATCAGAAAGAGTAAATGCATTGAGTCTGATCTTCTGTAGGGCATGGAAAGGATCAATGCAACCTCCAGCCCATGCAGAGTCACAGAGGTTGCAGACTATTTTTTTGCCTCAGTGAAGGCCTCCAGTTTGACCTCTGGAGCAGAGGTCTTAGTAGTGTAAGCTTTGACTGCCCTGGAAAAAGATTTAGGGCAATTTTTGGCCATGTGCCCAACAGTTTCACAGAACATGCAGAGGTTGTTGTCAAAGCAGCATCTGCATTATTCATTGGTGAGTTTGCCATCCTTATCAAGTTTGGATATAATATTGCTTTTTGAAAGAATGAAGAATTTAGTGGAACTGGTGGTAGTGGCCAACTTGCCCTTTGACTTTTTTAAGCCAGAAGGTAGGGTGGAAGGTGCAGAAGGTTTTTTGAAGATATTAGAAGGGTTAGATAACTTTTCTTGGTGATTAATTTTAGATCTGCACTCTGTTAAAACTTATTCCAAGACATATAGCAAGAATCCAGATGATGGGTTATGAGTACAAATACTCTATTGGAGCTTGGCTCATGAAAGGTAACACACTCCAGAGACTTCTAAGGAAGTCTGGAGAGAGTCTGGAAAGGGTTGAAGGTAATTCTTTCTGGATTGAATGGGACTTGGCTTTAACTTATGTGATATACCCTTGCATAACCCAGTGTCCTGATTTGCAAAGGGGTTAGAGGAAAAGAGAAGAGCAGTCTCATAGCTCAACTTAAGGGACAAGTGAGATAAGGAGCATTAAGCCTAGTTATAATGAGAATAAGCCCATTAGAATTTCCTTAGAATTTCCATTAAGGTCTAGAGTGTTATAAGGCTTTGCCTGTCCTAGCCTTGATACTTGAATACCCTTGGTGAATGCTTCTATTCTTGAACTGTAAGCAGGGATTTTGTGCTGGTGGCCTCTAACTAGGCTGCTAAGTGAAAGAGATATCTACAGCAGTCCTATATAAAGCCTAAGCTCAGAAACCAGAGAAGCCAAATCAAAAGAGAGCTTAATGGGATCCCATCTTGGGATGGCAAGGAGATCTAGTGGGCTACTTGTATATATTGCCAGGGCCCACACATGGATCAAATATAGGGAGTCTACCCTAATGTCTACTATCTATGATTACCAATAGCAGTAAGGCCTATATTAATTAAAAGAGGAGAAAGCATGGGGCAGAGATGAGAAGTAAAGCAGTGGCCTCATGGATCAAGGGATATAATGGAAGAGAACCACACCATGTGAATATGGGAGAATGGAAGAACACATAGGATGGTAAAGATAAATATGGCATGGCCACTATAAGGCCTCAGAGATTCATTAGATCTCTGCACAGATGCAGATCCTAATCTAGATCCTGAGATCAGATATTATTGGGCACTGTACCTGGATTTCATCTGAGATCTGCCACATTATGTGACCAAACCTATAATGGGAAATACTCTAAATAATAGAACTTAGCCTTAGTCTAGGATTATCCTTATTAGGCTACTTGTTCACATGATCACATGCTTCTGGTCACATGACTATGCAACCATTCACATCACATGCTCTGAAGTTCCCATGGTTATATGCTAGAGACCATTATATTTGCTAGACATGTAATATGGAGTTACTTTAGAGTAATTTGGAGATTCAAAGGGTAAGCTTAGAAGCTTGGTCAGAGTAAGGATAAAGTCCAAACATGGGGTATTTTCAATAATATTTGAACTATAGTACCATATAGAAGTTAAAGCACTTATAGTTCTAAAGTAACAAGGGGTATAAGCAAGGAGTGAAGATAAGACTGGAGTTGTCTCAGAAGTAAGGGTAGGTGCCAATATATCTTGGAGATAAATGGAGATATTAGCAATAATAGCATCAAGGCATGTTAGACTAAACTGAAAGGTGATGAAAGATATAAGAGGCAAGACAGGAAAGTGACAGGAACAAAAGTGAAGGAAGATGCAAAGTTACAACAGAGTAATTTGGAGGGAATAAAGTGAAAAGTAAGATATACTAAGTAACTGAAAATGCAGCAAAGCTAAAATGGAATAAAGTGGAAAGGGAATGGAGGGCCAGAACAACTGTAGTAATGCTAATGTAGGGGAAACATAAGTATAGTAAGCCCAGAGGACCAGTAGAAACTGGATTGGAATTGGAATGCAGAATATGACACACTTCCAATAGTTAGTGTTAAGAGTCTGGGCAAGGTAATGAAGTTCATGGAGGGTGGGAGGTTTTCCAATGCAGGAAATATCATTTTTAATGCAATCTGGGAGGCTGTTATAGAAATAATGCTGAAGAGTACCCTCTTTATAACCCTGAACATGTAAAGCAGCCTTTTTAAATTCAACAACATATTTGTTGATTCACTAACTATCTTTTATAGTCAACTGATCCAACTGGTGCTTGGCATTTTCAACTGGATCATGTGATCCAAAATTAGTTCAAAGTTCTTGGACAAACTCTTTATAGCTGTCCATTTAGAGTGGGCATAGATTAGAATTATCCATAATAAGAAGATCAGGTTCAAACCACTCTAATGCCATGCCTTTGAGGTAAAACTGGACATAGGTAACTTTTGAGTGGTCAGCAGCAAAAGCTTTGGAACAGTCTTGAAAATTTAATTTGCACTGGACAAGAAAAATCCAGAGTTTCTGGAGATTAGTTTTATTAGACTGGTCCAGTACCCAGACTTTAGTCCTTTGTAAGGTTTTAAAGGTGTTATGTACCCAAAGAGTGCAATCTGAATACTAGCAATGAACACTGGTGAGTAACAGGCAATGACAACAATAAGAGGGCTCTTGTACTAGTGGCCCTAAACTAGGCTTGTGAGACTTGATAGGAATAATCCAAGTTAACACTAGAAACCAGTGCTTAGGCCATAAGGAGGAAGAAGGAAGTAACTCAGGTTAACTCCATAAAGCAGAGCCCAAGTAGAAGGAGTGAGCATATGATACAAGTGATCAAGACTGGAGAAACTCCAGGTCTTGCCCACCCTATATATATATTGCCAGAAGGCATAGTCTCTACATAGGATAAGTAATCTACTATCTATGTCAATCAATAGCAGTAATTGCTTATACCTCTTAAATAGGAAACTGGGCATAGGGCATATGAGTAAAGGATGAGGCAGTGGCCTCATGGATCAAGGAAAATAGAAGAGAACCACATTATGTGTTATGGCTCCAGCCTAACATGTGGTCACACATGATTGTGAGAGTTCCAGGAAGCATGTGATGTGCTGGTCATGTGATCAGTAGCATGTGATCATGCGAACAAGATGCCTTACAAGGTTAAGCCCCAGGCTAGGGTTAGTAGTTCTTATATGAGTATTCCCCAGCACTTGCAAGGTCACATGACTGTGGCTGGATCTCAGATGAGATCTTAGATCTATCTGATGATATCTCTAATGGAGATTAGGATCTGATTTGTGGCAGAGATCCAGATGGGATCTTCTCAGCCTCAAGGCAGCCATGCTATTCTCATAGATCAAGGCAGTGTTCTTTCATTCTTTCACATCCTCATGGTGTGGTGTATCTCTCCTCCATCCCTTATCCGCAAGGCCCTTGCCTCACCCATCATATATAATCCATGCATGCTACAGTATCTATAGTGGAGGCAGAGCTACTTAGGCTATTGGTTAACATAGATAGCTAGACTTAGGGTAGGCTCCCTGTACCTGGTCTGTGTGCAGACTCCAATAGTATAAAGGCAGGAAGTGGTAAGCTGAGGTCTCCTCAGTCTTACTCTCTTGTCTCTTAGGAGATTATACAAGGGATCTCTATGATTTCCCGGCTGTCCCCTATGGAGATCCCCCTGAGCTCTCTAGAGTTGTCAGGCTCCGACTCTCACTCAGCCTAGTTCAGGGCCACTAGTCTAAAAGCCCTAGCAGCTATTTAGGAAGGCACTCACCAAGGTGGCTAGAAGAATCAAGGACTATGGGTAGTGACCCATAACATTATAAGGATGTGGGAGAATGGAAGGAAAGCTCAGGGTAAGTGAATATAAATATGGCATGGCTGCCATAAGGTCAAGGAGATCTATCTGGATCTCTGCCACAGATCAGATCCTAATCTAGATCCATTAGATGAGGTGTTATCAGTATTAATCTAAGATCTTATCTGAGATCCAGCTATATCACATAACTAATCCATAAGTGAGGGATACTCTGAATAAAGAATCAAATCTAAGCCTAGGGTTTAACCTTATAAGGCAGGTGAGTCCCACAGTCATGTGAGAAGACTATCAGTATTTGGTAAGTGCATAACAAAAGGCTTTATAAGAGAAGTGGGCAAGGCTATGAATAGCACTAGTAAGATTGTCAAGTATGTTGGTAAGAATAAGCTCAACACCTGAAAGTGGCTCAGAATTGTCTTCTCAAGCATCAGAATTATTATTGGTAAGGTTATCTCCAAGAAAAAAAATACTGTGATTGATAGACATGCAGGGGTTTTCTAACTCAATCAGATCTTCTTTGGCTTGTGCTATGGTTGAAAGGGCCTGTGAAATGGACTCTGGTGATAGCTGGGCTGCAAATCTTGGAAAATGTTCAGCAGCAGCCTGAGAATGGATTTTATAATGTGTAGTTATGGAAGTAGGGAGCAAGTACAAATGTGAGTTTAAATATACTGTTAAATAAGGGCATAATCCAGATCTACTCTGGATCTCTCTGGAATAATAGTCCAGCAGGGCTTGGCTTCACTATATGTGATATGCCTTTGCACTAGTCCCAGTGCCCTGAATTTCAGAGGAGATTAGAGGATTGGAGTAAGTTATAGAGATTTGGATTCTGAGAGATAAGGGCATATGGCCTGTTTACAAGGTGGGAAGAGGAGTTGGAGACAGAGGAAGAGAACACTAAGTTATGTTGATATTCAAACTCAGATACAAGATATAGAGCTACAGTACTTATACCATGGAGAAGTGGATTATCTAACAAAAGAAAGAATATAAGATAGGAGTTGTTGCAGAAGTAAAAGCAGATGTCAGTGCAACCTGGATATGAATGGAGGTGTCTGATATGACACTGGCAATGTCATGCCAGGATGAAACTAAAAAATGAAACTAAAGAATGACAAAAAATAGGAAAGAAGAACAAGGAACAGGAAGTAAGGCTAGACAAACTATGAAGTTGTGTCAGAAGAACACAGAAGTATGTATGAGGAATTTGTAAGTATTATTAGATAGACAGGAAATGAGGTAAATGGAAATAGCCAGCATGTAGCTTAAGGGTAATTTTTAACTGGAGTTGTATCAGAGATATTGTGGAGTAAACATGGTGATCTGGAATATAATACTAACTAAGAAAATGTTCTGAAACAGAAGAACTCTGAATGTTCCAGAACATAACAAGGAAGTGTTGGAGACATGTGAAGAGCAGAAATTAGGACAAGAGATTGTTATGCATCTTATGTAACCACCACTTTCACCTTATATGATTATGGAAGACATACTTCTTTTCAGATAACCCTTGTAATAACAACTACTGTTCTATTCTTGATACTTGATTATTCTTGGTAAATGATCCTGAACTGTCCTAGGAAACTGGTGAGGCTTTTAGCTAGTGGCCCTAAACTAGGTGAATAGAGAAAGAATAAGACTACTACTCTTGTATAAACCAGATACCAGCAGAAAGAAGTTATCCTGTACAACCAGCTAAGAGATCAAGAGAGCAAGACTGGGAAAACCCAGCTTGCACCCCCTGCCTTATATATTGCCAGGGTCTGTGCACAGACCAAGTACAGGAGGCCTACCCTAAGGTCTACTATCTATATATATCAATAGTAGTAACTGCTCAGCTATAGATAAAAGAAGGGAAAGATATGGAGCAGGAATAAGGATTAAGGCAATGGCCTTATGGATCAAAGAATAGTAATGGAAGAGAAGACCACACCATGAGAATGTGGGAGAATAGAAGGAAAGCACACAGGATTAGAGATATGAAAGAGACATGATAGCAGCAAGGTTGAGAAGACCCATCTGAATCTCTGCCACAGATCAGATGTTATTAGAAACTGTACCTGGATCTCATCTGAGATCTGCCACATCATGTAACTTATACTTGTATAAGAGAATATTCTGAAAAATAGAACTTAGCCTTAGTCTAGAGTTATTCTTGATAAGGCTACTCATTCACATGATCATGTGCTTCTGGTCACATGACTAGAAACCATTCACATCACATGCTTAACAGTTCTTACAGTCACATGCTAGAAACTGTTGTGTATGCTAGCTATATAATAACTTTAGCTTAGGTCTTGACTTCTTCCTAAGTATCTTTATGGTCAGTGGTCATGTGACTTGGGATCTTCCCAGGATCTGCCCATGGATCTAATAGATCTTGAATCTGTATCTATAATTACATCATATCTGTGGCAGATATTCCTGTTCTTATATACAACTCTAATCTTCCATTATAAGTCTTCTTATCTTTTCTTTCATTTTATACCCTTGATATACAAGGCCACTGCCTTATTCTTTTATCTCTGGTCCATGCCTTTCTCTTCTTTATTTAATAATATGCTCTTACTACTAGTGATGTCCATAGTTAGCAGTAGTCTAAGGTAGACTAACTATAGTTGGTTCATGCACCACCCTGGGCCATATATAAGGGGCAGGTATGGATGGTCAAGTCCCTTCAGACTTAATCACTTTGTACTTTGCAGTTTGCACTTTTTTAAATCTCAGCCCTTTTAGAGCATAGTTTCTAGTTGCATGGGCATGAGTCTCTTTCAAGTCCTCCTTTGTCAATCCCTTCTTGATTGCTCCTCTTCAGAGCCTCCTTTAAAAGTCTTCCTTTGTGTTTCTTCTCTGTCTTTTTGTCTAGGTTTAGCCTCTGGAATTCAGAGTTATATCAGAGATAAAACAAGAAAGGGATCAATTGTAACATTACTCCCCCAGTTTGTTCAACAACCCAGTTAAATAACCCAGAAGACTAGAAGGAGGGGGCTGGTGACCCAGTAATGTTGGCCCAGCCAACAGAATTGATAACATTATTACCATTGTTAGTATAATAGGAAGATGGAGGGGGTGGAAGAGATGGGGGAGCATGGTGGTAGAAACTGTGCAAGCAATAAAAGCAGGAGGATTTATAAGAGAACCCATGAGAGAAGCTGTGGGAGAAGCCATGAAAGCTGGAGGAGAAGAAGGAGAAGTGATAAGGCAGAGGGCAATAAAACAGGGAGTAAGCCTGGTTATGGCCAGGCCACCATCACAAGCAGGTGGAGCATTGGTAGACAGAGCAGTTCACATGTCAATGTCTGAGAGTGTGGCACTGAAAGCAGCCATTGTAGTAATGGGGATGGAAGAGGAGAAGAGAGGCTTGGCCATGGTGGCCAGTCCACCAGTGTTTAACATGTGTAATAATGGCAAGTTTCTCTGGTGACAGAGAAAAGAAGGAGGCTAAGAGAAAGAAAGGGACTATGGATGGGGCATGTGTGCAAGAGATAGAGGATTTGTATTCAAACTGGTTGATATTAGAGAGGAATTCACCAAATTCTAGTTAATGGGCCAGATTATTGAGAACAAAAGACATCTGGCAGTGGATAGCATCTAGACCAATGTAAACTACATTGGTTTTGACTTTGGCAGTTTGATGAAGGAGAAAAGATGTAAAGTGGATATATTTGATCTGATAATAAAGAGTATAGAGTGCCTATAATGGAGAGTTCATGTCAAGATGGGACCCAATAGAGAGAAACAGCCAGAAGTTAAAGATAAAGGAACATGCAAGGGTGGAATATTCTGGGGAGTGATTGCCAGAGTGAAGGGCATGGGTGGTAATTGGAAGATTGACTGTCAAGATAGAGCATGGTTTGACAAGGTGAAGGGCTAAGGCTGGGATAATATGGGCAGGGGTTGTAAAGCAGAGGCCAGGAGAAGATACTGGAATGGGGGAGAACTGGATGTTGGCAAGGAATGTGAGTTCTGGGTCTGAGGGATTATAAGAGGGAAAGGTTATAAGGTCTTTTATATGTAGCAAGTCTATAAAAGAAGCTTAGGGAGAAGAAATGGGGGAAGAGTTAGTAAATATTTCTATAGTATTATCAGAGGTAATATGAGCATGGATGGAAAACAGTTGATGGACTAAGATAGGCAGAGTGGTGGGGGCTGAAGTAGAGATGGGGACAGTGAGAACAGAGTCAATGGTAAAATCTGGAGTAGAGCAGAAATAATAGGTGAAGTTGTAGAACATAATTATCAATTGGGTTTCTCAGGGTGCTGTAGTGGTTTCTGAGGGTATGGGGAGGCTGAGAACAAAGGGAGGAGAGAGTGGAGACATTTATATGCCTTGACTAGCTCAAAAGCATTATAGAGGTTGAACTTGGGTTTTTATGAGTCTTCTTTGACTAAGTAACCCTTCCATTAGATCAGAAAGGAGCAGAAGGAAGACAAGCCATGATGTTTTAATATCTGCTCAATTTTATATTCTTCTTGACATTCTATAAGGTTTAGGGGTGGAGCTGGGAGGTTGCTTCTGTGGATGTTGTTTTTGTTATAACTCTTGGATCTCAGAGGCTAAACCTAGACACTAGAGAGAAGAGAAGAAACACAAAAAGGAAACTCCTAAGAAGGCTCTGAAAAGAATCAATCAAAGAGGGAAATGATAAGAAGGACTTGGAAGAGACTTGTGCTTGTGCAACTATGGGCTAAGCTTTGAAAAGGGCTAAGATTCAAAGAAGTATGAACTGCAAGATATGAAATAATTAAGTTTGGAGAGACTTGACTACCCATGCCTGCCCCTTATATATGGCCCAGGGTGGCACATAGACCAAGTACACTAAGCCTACCCTAGACTACTGCTAACTATGGACACCACTAGCAGTAAAAGCACACTATTAAATAAGTAAGGAAAAGATATGGAGCAGAGATGAAAGAGTAAGATAGTGGCCTTGCATATCAAGGGAAATAAATGAAAGAGAAGTAAGGAACTTGTAATAAAAGACCAGAGTTATATAAGAATGGAGATCTCTGCCACAAATGTAAAAAGATCCTAAATATAGATTCTAAATCTGTTAAATCCATGAAGATAGCATTGTAAATCTAGATAAGGAAGATCTATGGGAATTGTTATAATCACTTTTTCATTTTCATATCATGTGACCCTGGGAACCCTTACTATTTCACATTATCACACTTCATAGTCTAGAACCTTCCAGACCATGACATTATTGCCTGGCAGTTACCATGAGGTACTGCTAAGGTACTTACTCTCTTATTGCCATTGGTCTGCTTACTATAGCATACTTTAGGGCAGACCCTAGTGACATGGTCTGTGTACATACCTGTATCATATATAAAGGGCTGGCACAAGAGGGAATCCCCCAGTCTTGCATACTTGAGCTCTAGGGCTTTATACAAGGCACTTGACTCTTCTTCTTATTCTTTGCCTAGTTTACTGTGGATCTAGCATAAAACCACAGCCCTTTTAGAAAGGCATTCACTGGTTCAGCACCAAGACATGAGGACAAGACAGCTGCTGCCATTTCAGGAATATTCTGGGAAGATCCCAGATTCCAAGTCATGTAATCACTGATTGTAAAGATACTTATAATAAGCCAGACCTTAAGTGTTATACATTTATGCAAAACTACACTTTCACTTCACATGATCATGGGAGATATACTTCTCTTCAAGTAACTCTAGCTTAGAGTCTGACTTTTTATGAGTATCTTCACAGTCAGTGGTTATGTGACTCAGGATCTGGGATCTTTCTAGGATCTGCCCATGAATCTTCCCTATCTAGATCTTGATACTATCTCCTAGGATCTGACAGATCTCTAAATCTGCATATATAATCTTATCACATCTGTGGCAGAGATCCCCATTCTCATGTAAGACCCTGGTCTTCCATTACAAGTCCTTCTATTCTCTTCCATTCTAAACCCTTAATATACAAGGCCACTGACTCACTTCTCATTTCTGCTCCATGCCTTCTCCTTACTTATTTAATAGTGTGCTCCTACTGCTAGTGGTGTCCATAGTTAACAGTAGTCTAGGGTAGGCCTGGTGTACTTGATCTGTGTGCCACCCTGGGCCATATATAAGGGACAGGTATGGGTGGTCAAGTCTTTTCAGACTTAATCACTTTTTACCTTGCAGTTTGCACTTCTTTGGATCTCAGCCCATAGTTGCATGAGAATGAGTCTCTTCCAAGTCCTTCTTATTACCTCCTCTTTGGTTGCTTCTCTCCAAAGCCTCCTCTTTGAGTTTATTTTTATGTTTCTCCTCTTTCTTTAATGTCTAGGTGTAGCCTCTGGGATCCAGAGTTGTAACAATAAGCTAGGGTTATCCAATAAGAAGTATGCTTCCCATGATTATATGAAGTAAAAGTATAGGTTTGCATAAATGTATAACAGTTTTTGCAATAGGGTAATAACAAGGAAGTATGGAAGATTGAATGGATCTTCTGGAAGGCAGGGAAATGGAGGTGATAGGTGATGGGGGATAACACCTCCATAATGGTGAAAGGCCCTTCATATTTTGATGCAAATTTGGGGTAAATAACTGATCACTTGAGATTTCTGGCCTTAAGCCAAACTTTAGACCCTTTGGAGAAAGGGGTAACCTTGAGTGGATATGAGAGGCCATAGTTTGGCAGGCAAGGTCATGAGCCATAAAGGCTTTATCTCTGGCTGCTGTTAGGTTTTTTAATCTATTAGCAACTGAAGGCATGAGAGTTTTGGAGATTACCAAGGAAAAATTATGGGGTTTATATCCCATCATGAGATAGAACAGGGATTGACTAGTGACTAAGTGGAGATGGCAGTTATTGACAAACTTCACATGGGAAATTTGTTCTACCCATTTGAAGGGATTTGCTCTGCAGAAAATGCAGAGGTAGATTTTGAGTTTCTGATTAACTTGTTTAGTTTCCCCCATTGGATTAAGAATGGTATGCAGTGGATAGAGAGAGATCATAGTTTAGGAGTTTATCAAGCTCCTTTGCAAAGGCAGAGATAAACTGGGGGCCTTGATCAGAGATAATTTTGTTGTAAAGATCAAATTGTAAGTGGACTTTGAGACCATTTGAAAGGGGCAGGTAATGAAGAAGTGGATGAGGGAAAGGGCTGGGATAAAGAAGTGGGTATTTACTTTGTTTTGTTGACAGATGGTACAGCCTTCAACAAAACAGCAGGCATAGGTAGCCATGCCAGGCCACCAGAATTCCCACTTAATAAGCTGAAGGATTTTAAGATAGCAAGGGGGTGGTCATGGCAATGGTGGAGAATGGACTGGCAAAGAAATCCATTAGCTGGGACATAGACATGGTCATAGTAGGTGAGAAGATTATCATGGAGTTTCCAGTCTGCAATGCACTTGCAAAGGTTGGGATACATGAGGTTATTCCATTTATAAAGGAGGAAAAAACACAGGGGATTGGTTTTCATGTGTTTGTGAATGTGGATGGAGAGGATTATGTCAATGACATGACAGAATAGGTACTTAGGAAGGGCAGTAACAAAGAAGTTGTCAGTGGAGTCAGAGAAGCAAAGGTCAGGGTGATAAGAGAGCATATCAGGGCCTGCAAGGGAGGAGCCAGCTATATGGTGGAGCTGAATATTAAAGTCAGCAAGATCAAGGAGCCAACAGGCTTGTTAGCAGTTAAGGGTCTGGGGGGCCAAAAGTAAGTAAGGTTCTTATAGTAAGTAAAAACTTGGATAGTGTAAGGGAATCCTTGAAGGTATTGGTACCAGGTTTTGAGGACATGGATGATTACAAGGAGTTTGTGATCATAAATGTTGTAGTTTTGTTTAGCAGCAGAAAATGTCTGAGAGAGATAGAAAAAGGGGTGCCAGTCCCCATTTGAATCCATCTGAAAGAGAATATGTTGGACTGCAGAATACCTGTAGTTACTATATATTAGATAGGTAAATGGATACTAATCTGCTGGATACTTGTAGTCACTAAGTATCCTAAGGTGGTAACTGATGGTCTGACATAGTTACTAGCTTATGTAAGCGGTAAAGCGTAGATAATCTAACAATTCTAACAGAATACCATCAGATGTATAGGCAGAAGCATCTGTAATGATGGCAAAGAGGCAGGAGAGGTCAGGGAGCTGGAAAACAGATTTGAAGAGGAAAAGTGCCTTAAAGAAGTCAAAAAACTCCTGGTAGGCTGAAGTTTAGAACCAAGGAGCTGCCTTTTTGATAAGATTAAGGAGAAGGTGGGAAATTGAGGAGAAGTTGGGGATAAATTGCCTGTAGAAGTTAGTAAAACCCAGAAAGAAAGAAACATCTTTGACTTTCTGGGAATGGGCCATTTGGCAATGCCATTGAGTTTGACAGAGTCCATGACAAGTTTGCCAGAGCAAATAATCATTTCTAGGTATTTGACCTTGAAAGAGGCAAAAATACACTTCTCCAGTTTTAAATGGAGGTTAAGATCCACCATGCATTGGAGCATGCAGGAAATGTGGGTTTTGTGAATATTAGCATCTGGAAAGAAGATAAGAAGGTTATTTATATAGATAATAAGCCATCCTATGGCAATCATATTATGGAAGGAGTTATTTATGAATTACTGAAAGGTGGCTGGTAAGTTATTTAACCCAAAGTGTTATGCACACTGAGATTGATGTGCCACAAACTCAACAAGAAAAGGAATGATGTAAGGGGAGCCTAGAGTTAACACAAGTAGTAGTACAAGTACTCAAAGCTGGGGCTTTGAGATACTAAAGCTACAGTATTTATATGCTATGGGCTACTAAAATATTGCAGTAACATGCAACCTTGAACTTTAACCTGAGTTGCTTTCTTTCTTTTTCATTCTTCCAATAGCAACAATATCTCCTGGTTGTTCTCTTGATAACTGCTGTAATATTCTCTTGAGTAATTCTGTCCAAGTATACTTTCTTGGCCTCAAAACCTGCCTTTCTAATCTTGTAGTGCAAATATTTTATCCAACTTTCTTACTTCTTGACATATAGTCAACTTCTTCTGTAAACAAACAAGAAACTGATATAATGATGGAAAAGAAATAAGAATAAGAGGTAGCTTTGAGCAAGTGTTATGCAACCAAGATCAATGTGCCACAAACTTAACAAAAAAAGAGAATAAAATAAAGGGAGCAGAATTAAAACAAGTGGTAATACAAGTATTTAAAGCTGGGGCTTTGAGACGCTATAGCTACAGTATTTATACATTACAGTTATGTACACAGACCAAGTTCCTAATATGAATGTTCCCATATATGCATCACAGAGATTAAAAGAAAGAGAAATCCTTATGAGAAAATCAAGGTCAGGCTTCTCTGAAATGAAAAAGAGAAAAAAAAGTAGTGGAAATGAAATAAACCCTGCAGAGTCTAAAGACATGAGGCTAACCCTATGTCCTGAGTCATGCAACTTATCACATGCTGTGATCAAAAAATGAAAAATGTGTCATAACACTGACCCTCTAATCCTCTCCAAAATTCAGGGAACTGGGACTAGTGCAAAGGTACACCACATAAGGTGAAGCCAAGCCCTGTTTGACTATTACTCTGAAATGTTCCAGAGTAAATTCAGAACATGCCCTTGTTTAACATAGAGAAAGTAAGCTCTAGATACAAGATACTATTAGAAATCAGGGTAACTGAGAAGGACTTCAGAAACAAAATTCAGGGTTGAGCACACTTATGTGGCTCAACCCATAGGTAAGGACATATCTTCAGGGGTTTCTGAAGAAGTCTGGAGATTTTTAAAAGGTTAAGAAGAGCTTTCCTTGTGTCAAATGGGAATTGGCTTTATCTTATGTGGTGTGCTCTTGCAACAACTCAGTGTCCTGATTTATAGAGAGGTCAGAGATGTGGAGGAGGGCAGTCTTATGACTTAACATGAAAGATAGGCAAGACAAGGAACATCAAGCCCAGTCATAATGAGATCAAGCCCTTAGAATTTCCTTGAGGCTTGAGATACTCTGGAGTAATCTGGAGAGTCAAAGAATGAACTGGGGAGCTCAGTTAGAGTGAGAATAAAGTCAAGATGGGGGTATTTCCATTAATATTTAAACTAAGTTACATGTCTCATTTAAATGGCTTGCCAGAGCAAGTCTCCATTGTTGATATTCTCAGAATGGGGTAGATGGATACCTGGATACAGATTCCACAAATTAGCTGTCTGTTATCCCTCCAGAGGCTTAGCATGCACCTCTACCCTCACAAATCCCTTTCCCTTCTTTGCCTAAATTCCCTACACCATCTTTTGCCATTAATCTGTGCTGCTTGACCAGACCCTGGGTTAACTCACCCTATATCTGCTTGCTGTGTGAGGGTATTGGCTCTCATGACAGTTGGCAATCTGGACATGTCTTACCATGTGATGTTGTTAGTGTTGAATGGTTGATGGCAAGAGGGAGTGTGAATATGATATGAACACAGAGACCAGTAATGGGGCTAATGGGGTTAATGTGACATTAACATGGGAAGACAACTGCTGTGCTTGTGCAATGTTAGTGGCCACATGCAATGCAAAAGCTCTGGAACCATGCACCTTAAAGGAAGCATGTGCAAGGCCAGATTGGCCCAAATTGGATGATACTATCAAGTCAGAAGTAACAAGCTTGAATGATATGCATACCTGGAATGTTGTTAACCATCCATCCAACAACATGAACATAGTTAACTGCAAGTAGGTGTTCAAAATTAAGAAGAATGCAGCTGGTAAGATCAATAAGTACAAGGCATGTCTTATTGCATGTGTTTTCATGCAAGTACATGGTGTAAACTATTACAACACCTATGCCCCAATTGCTTGCCTTGCCTTACTTTGCCTTATCCTTACCATAGCTGCCCAACACAACTTGGATATTAACATGTTTGATTTCCATAGCACTTTACTCAACAGCAAGCTAGATGACAATGAAGTCATTTACATGGAACTACCCCCTGGCTATGACAAAGATGGTCAAGATATAGTTGCTCAACTCCAATATATAGTTCAAAGCAAGGGATACTAAAGTGGTACCAACACTTATGCAGCAAGCTGGAGCAACTAGGCTTTATCTGTACTGAAGCAGATTAGGAAGTATTCACTACTGACATAGGAACTGATCTTCTTATTCTTGCATTACATGTTAATAATTGCATGGTAACAGGAAGCTCAAAAGAACTCATAAAGGTATTTAAAAATGAAATTGGAACTGATTTCAAGATCTTCAACTTGAATTCCATTAGCTGGCTTCTTTGAATAAAGGTTACATGGGATTATGACACTTGTACCATTTCAATTTCACAGGAACTCTACATTGATACTATCCTGACAAAATACAACTTGGATGGTGTGAAACTGGCTTTCATCCCAATAAACCTGAATATAAAAATGTCCTGCAATTAGTCTTCTAGATCCTCACCCAATGCAGCAAAAATGCGCCAGATACTGTACTATGCTACCTTAGGGTCATTGATGTACCTTGCAGGAAATACCAGACCAAATATTGCCTTTGCTACCCCAATACTCACCCAATTAATGGACAACTCTAGTATAGCTTACTAAAAAGCTATCAAATGCATTTACTGCTACTTGCTCAGCACAAGAGGCTAGAAGCTAATCTGTGGTACATAGCTGTCAAGCCTTGTTGGCTATGCTAATGCAGATGGTACATCTCAGGAACACTGCCACATTATTACTGGATTTACATTTCTTATAGATAAAGAAGCTATTCTCTGGAGATCACACAAGCAGGAGCTTGTTACCCTCTCTACCACAGAGGCCAAGTATGTTACTGCTACACATGCTATCAAAGAAACTATTTGGCTCTGTTAACTTATTGGTAAGATCTTCTCCCCACTTGCTCATTCCACAATCTTGTATGGTAACAACCAGACTACTATCACATTAACTAGAGACAGTAATTATCATGCACTAACTAAACATATAGATATTCATTATTATATTATTTGTTTTGCCATTTCTAACAGTACTATTCATTTTCTTTATTGTTCTACAAATAATATAATTGTAGATATTCTTATCAAGGCTCTTCCTTTAGTCAAAGCCAAGCACTTCACCTATGAACTAGGGCTGCATATTTAAGGGGAAGTATTGGACTTTTGTCACTATAGGTTAAAATTACTAATAGTTATACCTAATGACAATCTAGTTGCTCCACTGTCAGATTTAATCCTGGGGATGCTGAAGGATCTTCTAAGCCAAGCATGCTACTAGGCTATAGAGAGGCTAGAGAGAGTAAACTCTAGGTACAAGGTAATATTAGAATTCAAAGTGACAGTAAATGTTATGCACTGACCAGATACCTTCCTAAACAATGTGAACTGGTGTGTAACAGCTTACAACCAACAAGGGGGCTTTTAAGACTAGTAACCTCTAACTAGGCTTGGAGTTAAAATGAGAAATAAAGGGAGCTCTCCAGCTGGAAGGCTGCAAGTTGTTGCACATCAGAGAGGGAAAGAAAAGAAAAGGAAAAAGAGGAGCTATAACAAGTGGTTAAGACTGGTAAAACCCCAAGTCTCTCCTATCCTGTATATATATTCACCAGGGGCATAGCCCCTCTACAGGATGACTAATACTGCTATCTATGTACACCAATGGCAATAAGTACTCTTGCCTGATAAATAAGAAAAGCATAGAGTATAGGGTAGAGTGAGGCAGTGGCCTTATAAATCAAGGGAAATAGAAGAGAAGTCACATTATAAGGATGTGGGAGAATAGAAGGGAATGATGTAGGGAAAATGGATATAAATGAGACAAGGCAATCATAAGGCCAAGGAGATCCATCTGGATCTTTGCCACAGATTAGATCCTAATCATAATTATTTAGATCAGATATTATCAGTCTAAGATCTAGATCTCATCTAAAATCTGTCATATCACATGATCCTCACCTGACATTAGAGAATACTCTGATAATAAATCAAACCTTTGCCTAGGGTTAATCTTGTTTAGGCAAGCAAGTCTCACAATCACATGATAGGATTATTAGTGTTCTGCTAAGCACATTACAGTAAAGAAGAACTTTAAAACAAACTCCTGGGTTAAGCCAACTGATGATGCTCAACCTGTAGATAATGGCATAGCTCCAGGGGCTTTTAAAGAAGTCTGGAGATTCTGGAAGGTCAAAGAGAGTTTTCCTTGAATTAGATGGGACTTTGTCATATTCCATGTTTTGAGTGTACTCTGGTGCAACTCTGATTGATCCCAAATTGTGAAACCTCTAGTTTGCCTCATTTTCTTAATAATATCTACAACTTTGTACATGCTAACTCTGTACTATTCTGAAACTACTCCAGAGTTATTCCATTATTCCATCCTGTTTCCTGCCCATTTCCTTTTATTTCCCTTGCCATCTTCCCATTTCAGTTTGACAAAACTGGATGTTGTCTTCCCTGACATCTTCATTTGTCTCCTAGGAATATAGACACCTGCTTTACATCTAAATTGGCATCTGTCTCATTTCACTACAATACTCAGCTCTCAAAGGTATAATTACCATAGCTATGTACCTTATACCTTAGTCTGAATATTAACATTAACACTCCATTGTTTTTCATGTTTGCACCTGTTGCTGCTCTTCTATTGTGACCTACATTATAGTTCCTTCAGAGTCCAGTACTCTCTTGACCCTTCACACCATCTCTGACTTCTCTAAAATTTGAAGCCCAAGTATCAGCATAAGGGTGCACCACATATGGTGAAGCCAAGCCCCACCCATTCTGGAGTTACCCAAAGTACCTCCAGAAGTACATCCAAGTTATAACAGACTTGGCTTTACCTTATATGATGCATTCTTGTATAATCTAATGTTCTAATTTATAAAGGAGTCAGAAAAAGAGAGGAAAGTAGTCTTATAGCTCAATATGAAAGATAGGCAAGACAAGGAGTGTTAAGCCTAGTTATAATGAGAACAAGCCCTTAGGAGTTTCTTAAGAATTCCATTAAGGCCAGAAGTTACTCCAGAGTAAACCAGAGATTCAGAGAATGAGCTTGAAAGCTTGGTCAAAGTAAGGACAAACTCAAGACAGGGGTGTTTTCCTCAATATTTGAACTATATTACCATACAGGAGTTACAGTACTTATAGTTCCAGAGTAGTGAAAAGAGTCTAAGCAAGAAGAGAAGATAAGACTGGAGTTGTCTCAGAAGCAAAGGCAGATGCCAATGTATTTTAAAGACAAATGGAGATGTCAGCAATGATAGTATCAAGGCATGTCAGTCTAAAACTGAAAGATGGCAAGAAGATATAAGAGTCAAAATAGAAAGGTAAAAGTGTTACGCTCCTAGCTAACACGACGGTCAGCACGTGACCGTGAGAGCTTCATAGCATGTGATGCGCTGGTCACATGATCAGTAGCACGTGATCGTGCGAACGAGTAACCAAGCAAGGAACCCTAGGCTAGGGTCAGTAATCCAACAATCAGAGTATTCCCCGGCACACAAGGTATCAGTCACGTGATGTGGCAGATCTCAAGATGAGATCCAGATCGTACCCGATGACATCTGATCTATGATCTAGATTAGGATCGTATCTGTGGCAGAGATCCAGATGGGATCTCCTCGGCCTCATGGTTGCCAGGCCATCTTCATTAGATCGGTATCGTGCCTTCTCCTTCCATTCCTCCCACATCCTCATGGTGTGGCGCACCTCTTCCATACCCCTTATCCGCGAGGCCCTTGCCTCACCCCTTCTTACCGAGTTATGCATGTTCCCTATCTATTTAGGTAACAGAGGCCCTTACGCTATTGGTTGACATAGATAGCTAGTTTAGGGTAGACTCCCCTGTACTTGGTCCGTGCACGGGCCACTGACATATATAAGACAGGGGGTGCAAGCTGAGGTCTCCTCATACTTGCTCTCTTGAACCTTTCACCTCTCGTCCTGACTGGATAGATGATCTCAGGGATTAACCCCGGACTAGGGTCCCCTGCAGCTCTCAGCCTATCTCTATAAACCCAGGCTAGGTAGGGTCTAGGGCGGTTCTCACAAGGACTGCCTAGTTCGTGGCCACTAGTTCAAAAGCCACACAAGGAAACCGAAACCGGAGCGTTCACCAGGTGACACCGTAACCGAACCGGGTCATTGCGACCATAACAGTTGTAGCCACTAGCACAAAAGCTACAGAAGGAAGGTCTTAGGAAGGAGCATCCACCAAGGTCATCATGAGTATCAAGGACTAACAGGAAGCTCCCGTTTCAGCTATGATTCCCTGTTGGTCATAATCAATCACAGGCTTATAAAGGGGGTAATTCTATGCCCCACCAAGAAAACTGTTACCACTAAGGATATTATCACTCTTTTTTTCCACAAAGTCTATTTATAATTCAATCTTTATAACAAGATTATC
>JBBPJW010000042.1:0-81165 GCA_038088935.1 Pulveroboletus aff. viridisquamosus
GGGACGTTTACGAAGTCATTTGGTGCAGCAGGAGGATACATTGCTGGTCCCAAACATCTCATTGACGCTCTTCGCGTCCGTGGGCATTCCGGCATGTACGCAGAGGCAATATCACCACCGGTCCTCACCCAGATCGTTTCCAGCACGGCGAGTATTATGGGTGTCGCATCGCCTTCCATCTCTCCGAAAGCAACATTAATGTTATCTCCATCAAGCTCTGTTTCCACACTACGGTCTGCGGAAGATGATCACTTGGGGATGGCACCCGCTGCGGCAATCCCTTCATGGATATGCTTGCCTCCTGCCCTCGCCGACGGTTCAGAGGCTCGTATGCGCATCCGCCGTTTGGCTTTCAATTCGCGTTATCTTCACGCGGGCCTTAAGAAGCTCGGCTTTATCACTTACGGTCACCCGTTTTCTCCAATCGTTCCTCTTCTAATCTACAACCCGGGCAAGATGGCCACATTTGCACGAATGATGCGCGCTCGGCAAACACCGATTGTCGTCGTCGTCGTCGCATACCCCGCCACTCCTCTTGTTACTTCTCGAGTGCGCTTTTGTGTCAGTGCGGCACACACCAAGGACGATATTGATGTGATCCTCCAGGCGTGTGACGAGCTGGGTGATGTCCTTGACCTCAAGCATGGGCAAGGCGAGAGATGGCCATTGGAGCATATTGTTAAGCAGAGTGTAGAGCTTGTCAACTCCATTTAACCCACATCAGCCTTTTTCTATTTCCTCGTTTGAACCATGGCAAATTCGACTCATTGCGTCCACTATTGTATTTTCTGGAAAGCGCTTTTGGATACGTAACTTACAGCATTTCGCGACTGACCCCTTTTTAGGCATTTCTAATTTACCTGTCTTACCAGACGCATTACAGAAGACATTCGGGCTTGAACAAAGACTAGCAGTTTGGTAGTGTCCATTGCAGTATTCGCCAATATGTCTGCCAATTGATCGGGTTGACCTGTAACAGACATGATTCAGAAATTCAAGAGCTAGGCTTCCTGCACGGCCCCCATGGTGGTACATGGTGTGTACCTCGAGGATCAGTGTGATGGATGTTGCACGTTCTCGCTACTGTTAAAACAACGTCATCATACCTACAACAATCGACGATGTGAGCCGAGTACGCGTCACACGAGTTGTAGCAATGCTAGGTAAGCGCAGGACACCCGAGTTTTCTTCAGTGACTATTATGCTGAGCTTCCACAGGTCTTTACAAGCCATTTTACAGATTTGACGATCCAGCGGCCTTCTGAGAACGAACAGCCAAGTATGGGGGATATTTGCGATGTGTGAACACTCGACATTCAGAGACCTTTAAATGAGGATGCAACACCTTAAACTTTGCGTTTGTTGATGGCGGTAAACGTCAATCTCATAGAGGAGGCTGCTCAGACATCAAGAACCCAACGAATACACTACAGTTGAGACGATCGCGGCCTCTTAACCACATTCGTTGTAAGCCTCACTTTATTGCCCACTCTCATAAAATGATTAGTCTCATCTCGTGAACAGGCACATGGCCCTCGCCGTTACCGACTACAGAATACCCTAAAGGAAAAAGGTGTGACACCATAATTCACGATGAGACAACAGGTACCTTGCCCGACGCTTTCAAGGTAAACCCGACACACATCGCAATTGGTGACACCTTGTATTCCACGCAAATCGGGTTTGCGCTATGAGTGTGAGAAATTTACCATGACTCCACAGAACATACGAGTGGTATCGGATGGCACCCCATGGTGCATCTTGAAGGCTGTTGTATTTCGCAAGTCTGACTGCATTGCCTGTGATTGGACACATGGTTCGCCGTGGTCCTCGGCTAATATGAACGCTACCCTCCTCGGCGCAATCCAGTAGATGGTACGAATACACCCTGAGTTCACTGCAAACGTTATCTCACACTAGTTCTCGCTATGGTGGCACAACTGCTGCAAAGCTGCAGGATCCTCGTAGCCATCAAGTAACCTTGCGCTACGTGGCTTGCTTCCACGCGTGAAGGATTGCTCAACCACGAGGCTGAATGACAAATACCGAGAATCCTACTAATAGTCTGTTTTGTTTTCATTCCGAGTCGCCCTCGGGTTAGTTTTTCATTCGGACTGATTACAAACGCCTCTCACAAAGAATCGCTTGCTTCATGCTTGAACTGTGAAAAGTCGATACGTGTTGAAACGACTGCTATCCCCATGCCGAAGTCCTCGCCCAGCAAAGCGCCAATCCGATTGCGACAACAACCGTCTACTCCGTTGGGCCACGTGGATAGGGGTTCGCAGGTGACCATTCACCTTATCGGAAGGTACATTTTACAGGAGTAGGCCTGACAACCAACTCTTTACTTGCAAAGCCGGTGTTCCCCGAACGCTATGAGTACAGAAGTTCTTGCTTCATAGGGTAACTGACGCACTACTAGAAGACAACCGATGAAGCTGCCCTATACCTGTATTCGTATTCGGTGAACGAATGCCGCGATTTCCGTTCTGATCCCTCCGTCAAATGACCCCCTATAAGCTATCAAGGAACGGAGTTGGTGTGAGCCCGCCCTTATTGTTCTGGGGATTAGGAGCTAATAGCAAAGTTTCGGAGTTGCTCCCCGGAGACCGCACCCATCGAGTTACGGAACCAGCGGAACTTTCAGAAACCGACTTTCCCATAACACATCGGGAAGTAGACAAATGGTTACAGACGGTCAAAAACACGACCTGACCAACCATAGCCGAGACTGCTGGTTTACTGATCCAATGTGTAATGCGTAACGAAATCCCTTGTTCCGGATTGAGCAACTCTCAAACGCCCTTAAATGTCGTAGGGTACGCCAAGGTGACACAAAAGAAGACCTCTCTGGTTCCGTGTGCTAAATGCTGGGAACGGCGAATATGAAGCGTGAGAGGACACACGACTCACCGATGGGGGTGGGGTTGGTGCAAAAGCCATCACGCCGGCAAAGCAGGTCTTCTGCTATTGCTATGTTCGACAACCAAGCTCACACCGACAACGGTCGCGACGGGTGGCTCCTTACCAGAATCACGCTACATTGACTACTTTGGGGTCGACCCTGATTGTGCTGTCGGCACCCCGAACTCGCCTGCGAAACATGAAAGCTTCGGAAACCAACAATCACCGAGGACCCCCGGGCAGAGCTATGTGTCCTCCCATCCTAGAATTTCGTTCGGCAGGAATGCCGTGGGAGCTAGCGCGTATAGACACTGCTCCGCGGACGATTGGTCTTGGACTAACAATCAATCCTGGTACTCCCTAGGCGTCTACCTGGCAGCGCAGCGCACGTACAGCGACGTCTCTTCTTCATACAGCAAAGCCGCTTCGTGCAGCTCTCCACGGACAGGATATCGGGCACCGCATTCTAGGTCACAGGCCACGACAGCCCTTGACTGATACGTGTCTCGCGTCAAAGAAGCGCAGTCATCTCACGAAAGTCTTCTTGATCAACTAAAGTTGTTACCTGCCGCAGAGAGGGCGGCTTAGAAGGTCATGTGGGATTCTTCTGTTCGTTACGAGGTGGCAGAGTTAGAGATTCTGACAGACGCGTGGTTTAAAGATAACATAACCTTTCAACCGATGGCAAAGACAGGGTTCAAGGAGCCATGGGACCGGGTTGGAAAGGAGCGAGCTGAAACTGAAAGCTCAGGAGAATGGACGGGAGAATCGGTTGGCCCACAAAGGAAGGCGCGATATAGACCACGACGCGGGAGAACCCGTCTTGGCATCGCGTGCGCTCGCGTACCACTCACTCATGTTATGCAGGCTGGTGGACCACGAGACACGAGCGCACTCCCGCTGCGACTTCCGAAACAAGCTCAGTACGAGTGCTATGACCAGTGTTCTCTTCGGTCTCTGGTCTTGACCCACACAAAGCGTGAGGTGTAGGGGTGCCTACAGATTTGCTCCTTGGATCGACGAGACTGGCGCATGAGTACCGTTGATTGTTCGTCACGAGCTGGATGGTCCGTTGCAGATTCACTTTAAACCACCTTGTGTAGTCGGTTCAACGATATGCAGAACAATACGGACTTGCATGTCAAGAGGACTTGAACCACGATCTTGGCTAGAACCCCAAAGCGGGATATCAAAGTAGAGGTCGACGGGATTGAATATCGATCCCTCTCTAGATCTCTGGATTGCCATGGGCTGACTCTCGGATGTGTATGAGCGCAGCACCGGATCAGCGACTGCTATCCGTTCCAGGAGTTGGTCCTAGGGGGGCATGTTGAGCGTGGAATTCGGCTGGACTACCCGTTGCTCGAACAACACTAGCGAGTACGCGTGAGCAATACCATCACAGGAGTATCTCGGCCCGATGAGCTCCGCGCGGACATCTTTGGCAGGGGAGACACACCCGACCCGTCCCTGCGCGCCATCAACGCCCACAAGCCATAGGTTGCCTGGATGCCGTTGTGCAGCGATTCAAGAGATAGGACGCGAGTGGGCAACGTCGTTCCCATGGATATTGTTCCTGTCGTCGATGTCATCCACGGCTGCAATCAAATGTCTCTCTCAAATCCCATATATCATACAGACAGACGACAAAAAAGCCATAATAGTCAAACGAACGGTGAGGTGCACACTGAGCGACACGACAACAACGCAAATATCTGCGTCCGCCAAGTCACTGCATATGAACACATGAACAAGGGCAGAACTAAAAAAGGATGCGTGTCGTCTGAAAAAAGACCCAAGCAATAACAATAAACGTGACGAAACGAGACTTGAAAAAAGGGCCAAGACATGCAACGCCTTGTTATCACTGACGCGGAAAATGTATCGAACCAAACCCAGGATACGCACCATACTGTGCAGTCAACGAACCCGGCGGTCGCATCGGCTGAGGCTGCGCATACGCACCCGCACCCACACTCGTGCCCGTCAGGATCGTTGGACGTGGCTGGGGAGACCGGCCATTAGGACCCACGCTCACGGTTGGCACACCATGTGGATGAAAGATGCTAGAGGTGTTCTAAACGAGAGGCACATGAGTACCACCGCCCCACAGACGCAGCAATAATAGAACGTATGGAGGGGTACACGCACCGCACTGATCGGGGACCGGCCGGATACCCGACTTGATAGCGAGGAAGAGGACGAAGACCGGCTCGGAGCATCTCCGACAGAGAGATAGCTCGGCGGATCAATATAAAACGGTGCTGTCCCCGTCCCTGTTCTTGCTCCCACAGGATTAGGTCGGTTCACCACACTCGCCGCCAGTCCATCTCGCACGGTCGTCATGGCCATATAGTCTGGCACACGTTGCGATCCTGTACGTCCAGATCCGCCTGTACTCGTAGATGGTGGATCCGGAGGCTTGAGGGAGTTACGACACGGATCACGCTCCCTCGAAACGGCATACGTCGTTGGTCCACCGGAAGCAGACCTAGATTGACCGCTACACCGATGATCGCATTCGCATTCCCGACAACACCCACGGGATCGCACCGGACAGGAACATGCGCCGCTCGGGCAGTTACACCGGCCATGACAACGTGCGTCTGCCGAAGATGGATGCTGGGACGAACGGGCGTGATTCGATTGGGGATTCGAATTCGAATTGGCATTGTGGTTCGAATTTGGTGTCGGAGAGGGGAATGCAGTAATCGGCTCCATCGACAACTCATATGGGCTAAAACCGGTTGGCATTCCCACCGCATTGGCCGCGCCTGCTGTGGGCGATGCAGATATCTGTTTCAGCCATTCTTCAAATTCTTGCGTTTGGATGTCCGAGGTGCAGTCGCTGTTCGGCGGGGCAGAACTTGGTGGCAAGGACAGAATGGTACAGTCCAAACAAAATGAACATGATGCGGGGTTCGTGCACGATGCATATGCACCACCCGGTGCGATGGGTGCATTGCTGTGGTGGCTGCATCCTGGACACCGACAGGAGTCGCCACAGGTGCAGGCAGAGGGAAAGACAGCTGATGTAGCCTGCCAAGCATCGATCCCAGATTGTGTGCCTGAAACCGCATTCTGCTGGGCAGGTGGACGATGGCGCACAGGGGATGCATGAGTATCTCCTGTCTGTGGAGTAGGCTTGGTCTCGTAGTGATCTGGTGTATGGACGTGCTCATAGGCCCGGCCATATGGACTGAAGTGCATGTTATCGTGTCCATGGTAGCGGCCGCCGTGGCTATGTGGGACGCTAGCAGAGGGATCATGGAGTGGACCATCGTTCCGAGGAGGGCGAGGGAGGACCGGACGAAGTTCAGCGATACGAGCAAGGACATGGGAAGAAAGGGGCGGGGGAGGGTCATTGGCAGCATGGGATGATTCGACATGGTGATGAGGGTGAGGGTGATGATGTTTCTCCGCTCTGACGACATCTTGATGGTGAAGAGAAGTGCGACGCCGGCCAGAAGGTTTGCGAGGCACAAAACATTCGCACTGTTCACCCTTGTTACATCTACAGCCGCTAGGAGACGTTTCACCTTGTGAAAAGTCAATACTGTAGGTGGGGGTGGCTAAGGGATGGCGTGTCAAGCCTACCGCTATGGTCAGAATCAGCTGATCCGTCAGACACTGCGGGCAGTACAGCGACCGCTTCCAGGTCTTCAGGGAGACCGTTTGGAAAGGCAGCAATAGCCGGCAGCTTGGTTGCCGCTGAAAGTGAGGCCCACGAATGAAATGAAGGGGGAAAAAAGAGTGAGATAGACGGACAATCCCAAGGGAGAAACGAACGCCAACCTTTTCTGGAGTGGGACGGCTCAGGGATTGGGATGGAGGATGGTTCTTGGACACCACATAGACATTTCACGTGCACTTGTTTTGTTTTACGAAGTTCTCTGCAGTGCTCGCACTGCGTGACTGGGCGACCCTTTTTCTTAATTTCGAACAAGGGACGATCGGTGTGTTTACAGGCCGAGGAGCGATGTCCCTTTATGCACGTTTCGCTGCGGCGACGCATTAATGAGATGTGGAGGGAAAGGGCTTGATGTGGAGACGTACCACGCGTACTTCTTATCGCTGACGAGAACCTGTGAGAGACCGATGGGGGGTAGGTGTGATGAGGGGGACAAAGGACGACGAGGACGGACCATTGTGAGAGCTTGTTGCGGGAGGGATGAGTGCTGGGTGAGGCACGCCCGGAGAGTGGTGGGCAAAAATGCCCGCAGCGCTGTGAGTACGAGCTATGACCTAGAGACCATGGAGACTGCGACTGAGGGGTATTTAAACACCATGCAAGAGACGAAGAAATAGAAATACGGTGTTGACTCTCGTTGACACGACCCGGACGAGTTGCTTTAATCGCCTGGATGACGGGTTCTCAGCCACCGGGTCCAAACTCGTGCAAATAAAATGCAAAACGTGACACGTGTGACTGTGACTGTGACAGCGGGGTGGCGGAGTGTGACGGTGCGTGATTTCTGCCAAAGGTTCGCCTGCGCGGGTTCCCTGCGGTGGCGAGTTCGAGTACTTTGTCTGCATATGGCCCACCTTCGCCGTCTTCCCTTCTCGTCCCAACGCCCGTCGCTGCGAGAGACGGTGGTGCAGCGAGAAAGCACCCGCTTCTCTTCCCCCTCCAGCCTGGCCCAGGCAAAAATGAAACGCACGAGACGTGTCTTGCACTCTATTTCCCTGCACAGAAGATCCACAGCCTGCCTCGCCCCGCGATCCTCCCCTCTTTCCGACGCAACGCTGCAGCCTGCCGTGCGTGACAGCCTGTCGAAGGCTATACCGCCACTGGACGCTGTTCCACATGCGCGTAGGCGCATATATCCGTCTGATCCATACTCGGACGCGTGCGAACACCCAGCCACAGCGCCAGCACACCAGAGCCATCTGCAACCAGGCCACTGCGACAGTCGCTGCAGTCTATTTAAATATTTGAAATCCTCCAGTCTTTGTTCAAACATACCCTACAAGGCATGGTCATAGGCGAGCAGCGACAGTGCGTCCGAGAAGAGGAAAACCGTCCAAGTCCTCCTATCGTGGGTGCTGGCCAAACTTTTGCCGTCTGTGAAGCTTCCTCTTCCAGCTCATTTCATGACGCCGCCTCTGCTTCGGCCGCGCGCTGTTGTCTGCGAGCTTTCTTGGCTGCATTCGCTGCGGCCGCCTTTGCCTTTTTGGCTTCTGCGCGTGCCTGTTTTTCCTCCTCCTCCTTCCTTGTCGTCTCCTCCGCCTTTCGTTTTTCCTCCTCCGCCTTGACCTTTGCCTCTGATGCAACACTACCCCCCTTGTTCTTCCTTTTCACTTCCCTTGCCTCTTTCTCCTCCCGTTTGATCCTCTTGATGCGAGTATCCAAACTTAGCGTGAGATCGACGAGGCTGCGCAGTCGGGCGGTATCCTCCTTCTTTCGCCGGGCCCGCTCGGACTTGTTCTTCTTCTCTGTGTACCGCTTGTCATCCCGGCTGTGTCCCATCTGTCAACCATCGCCTATCACATGCGGAAAGAGAATGAACGGAATGAAAGGGAACCACGACCAACCTGTCGCTTCCCTCGTTCACCTCCTTGTCCAGGTATTCAAACGATCGCCAACTATCAAAGTTGTACCAAAAATCGTAAAACGCTTCCACCTTGTCCTTGGAGTCATCAAACAACCCCAACAGTGGTACCGGCGTTTTCTTGCTGAACCTTGCTTCCATCTCATACACCGGCGCCCACGTCTCAAAAAAGGAATCAACGTCGTTGGCCTTTTTCCCCTTGAAGTCTGCTGCAGTTGGCACGTCTTCTTCGAGCGCGAGATAATAGGGATCGACGGAATCAAATTGTCGACGTCGTTCAGGATGCGTGAGCACGTCGTGTGCTTTTTGAATGCATTTGAAAAAGGCGTCATCGTTGGTCGTGTGAGACAGGCCAGCCTTCTTGTCCGGGTGGTGTTTGAGCACCTTTTTGCGATCTATCGACAGATGGCAACATGAAATCAGCCCAGATGCGGGGTGAACGCGAGAAGAGGGTTGATGAAATCAGGATCGGGTGAGGCAAGGGGTATGCGAGAACACGCACGGGCGATCTTGATTTGTTCGGGCGTCGCTTTGTAGCGTAGACGAGAGAGCCCAAGAACCTGGTAGTGATCTTGTTTCTATAAACGTAGAGCCGTCAGCATCAATCTGAAAAACAGGACGTGAAACAAGGGCACGTTGCATCGAGAGAAGCGGCGACAAGAGGAGTGGCAGGAGAACGACAGACCTTCCATTCCTTGGGATCCAGTAGTAACAACTCGGGCGATTCCTCTTCATCACCGACGCCAAGATCATCTTCACCCTGCAGCCCGTCAGCGCGGAGGGTTTCCATGCGCAGCCGGTCTTGTTCGATCAGTTTGTCATACGCATCGAAGGAGAGGTCGTGCAGTGTCCGGCGTGCGTGTGCAAGGTAGGCGGACCCAGCAGGGATGAGCTTGCGTTGGACGACAGCTGGCGATGTGGGGGCGTTCTGGGTGAGCGGCAGCGACTCCATCCACTAATGCGACTCACGAGCGAGCGTGTGGGCAGTCGACGAGTCGGGGGTGACCCAGTTTTGAGGAAGTGCAGGTAGGATGGCGACGCTGGCCATGGGTTACCTCGTCAGGGCTGAGCGCACCTCTTCTTTTTTTTTTTCTTTCGTCCCTAGGTCGACGATGCCGCCACGCTCGACACGCGCGAAAAATGTGACTCCAAGTCACGTGTGGGGCATTGTTATCCCGCTGCCTCCACCAGGAGAAAAGACAACGGGCGGGCCAGCCTGGTCTGGATAACTAGGGTACATGGATCTCTTGAATCCCTATGCGAGACCCAGAGAGACGATGATCCACGCAGAACTAGCACGCACACCTGCAAGTCACAAGCGAGATACCCGGCCTTGTCGCAGTAGAATACAAAATCCTCTGTTTTACCTTGGCCTTTTCCGTGCGCACTCGCTGGGCTACTTTTTCCCCCTCCGTCTCTCTCCGAAGCCCTTCGCGTGCCTGCTTGGACCCTGTCCACTCGTCCCCGGTTCCTCCGTCTCAGATGCAGGTCCGAGTGGGTCGCGCACAACGATCACCCCCTCACCGCTCAAAGTCGAACTCGACCCCGCGTTCCCGCCCACACTTCCCACCTTCTCCTTTGCACCGAATATCCGACTCCGGGCCTCTTGATATTGCGCCTCGCGCTCTGCGAGCGTACCCCTTGGTCCCAGGGATGTACTCCCCGAGCCTGGGCCCAAGGCCAGTCCAGGAGAGGGAGAGGAGGGCGAGCCCGACAGAACCGCCCCGGCATTGTTAGTACCTGTACTTGGAGATGGTCGTTTGAGAATGCGGAGGGTCGGCTGGAGTGCCGCAGGAGGCGGAGGAGGGAAACACTGGCTTGTGCTCGCAGATGCAACGATGAGCTCGGGCATGGGTCCCCTCTTATTACTGAGTTAGGTTGTCGTGTGAGCATGTGGGCAGGGGCAACCGTCCAAACATTTTTTTTTTTTGCGAAAAGAGTCATGCGAACTGGAAGATCAGCACAAGCACATAGCAGCTCGAGAGACGTGGGCAGGCAACTCACGCTTCCTCCCAGATCGTGTTACTGTCTTCTTCTCCCATTCGTTTTTCGGCTGCCCCCGCCGTCCTTGCCAAAGGACCCAGAATCGAGGCCGCACTGTCGCTCCTGCTCCCGCTCGCTGTCGCCTTCGTATGCCCATTCACATCACTTTCTCTCTCCCCCAGTACCAGCTCTTCCTCTTCCTCTTCATCGTCGTCGTCGTCCCAATCATCACGTACGGCACGTGCCTTGGCCGTCTGCTTGAAGCTCGGTGTCCGTCTCACGAGCGTCGATCCAGTTCGTCCACTTTCCTAACAAGTCCCGCAGCACGGCAGATAAGATAGACGACGCGCCATTCCGTCCGAGGCGACAGCGGGGCGTGGGTAGACGTCAGCGACGGTGCGCCTCTCGTGAAGGACGAAGAAAGATATCCTTACCGGTAGATCCTGATCCCAGACGCCACTCTCGCTCGTCTTTGACATCGGACCACGGATTGACTCTGCAGTGAACTCTGCTCAGGCCACTGGCAGCCGTACTAATACGCGCTGGTCGATGGGATACCGGCGCTCGTGTGGGACATCCGGCCGTTGTTCACATTCGCGGACTTTGGAGTAAAGACAAGTGCTAGTCCAGCGGGTCGGGTGAGAAGGCTTCCATTTTCAGAACCTCTAACACATCTCGAAATAAAGCCGGTACTAATACACGGACAAAATGTGATTTGTTTCACCTTGACTACTTTATTTGCTCTGCCCAGTGAGCTTGGCAACTTCGTACAAGTAAGTCCCGAGCACCTTGGTCTAACAAAATCAAGGGCTGTCCACGGACCACGAAACACATGTCACACGCACCCCTTCAATATAGTTGGACACGTCCAGTTTCTCGTTTGTCGAGCTGAGTTCAGCCAGCTGGTCCATGTGAGCAACTACTGGAATTTTAAAACACGTACTGCGCCCCATCATCTGCCCGACCCATCGGAAGTAGCAAAACGTTCACCCCCAACTTCTCTGCAAACGTGAGCGTCACTGGGATCGATCCTCCCTCGCGAGTATAATCCGGCGATTTGTTCCAAATAGCCTAGTTCACCCCCAACAACAAAAGCGTCGCCTACTTGTCAGCCATCTCCTAGGAATTGGAAAGAAGACGGCAGACTATCACGTGCCAACACACCTCAATGGCTCTTCGAGCTGCTTCAAAGTTCCAGTGGTTAACATCAGCAACCCAGGGCTTACCCCCGTGAAGATACTCGACGTTCATATTATTTTTACTGTTCAGCTTGGCGAATTCGGATTCGATATGGGCTGTCACCAGCGGGATGACGGACTCAGGCGTCTGTGGTGGGACGAGGCTGCATTGCACGCCAAGCGAAAACGAAGTTCAGTCGATCACGAGCATGACCAATTGATGCACGACATGGGCCGGCGTGCCATCATGAGTACGTACCGAAGACTGAACTTGCCGGCCACTTTGGAAGGAATAACAGTCTTACACCCTGGCTCGGAGAAGCCGCCTTGGATGCCATGGAGGGAGAGCGATGGGTTGCGCATGCGGCCCATGATCACAGATTCCTTGTGATCTGACAATGCGATCTGCGACACCCGTGAGCGTGAGCCTCGGGCATGCAAAAGGGCTGAGGCAACTGCCATACCGATGCACCAGCTGCTTCTGCGACGTCCGCAACGGAATAATCCATCTTGGTGTACAGCTTGCTAAAAGGAAGACATCATGAGCTCCATCATGTCCCCATGCGTCTTTCGGAATGCAAACACAGGGCGAAGGGCGACGCACATCTCGTTTTCATCTGGTGGTGGCACCATTTCCTCGATACCGGGAATGAGAATGTGCCCGTCGTGATCAACAAGTTTGCTCATGAGTTTGATGAGGTCTGTCATCGGCTCGTGGACCATACGTCCAAATAAGCCAGAGTGCAGGTCTTGACCAGGACCCGACACGTTGATGGCAAAGTAGGCGATGCCGCGAAGACCATAAGTCAACGCAGGCGTACGGGTGTTCAACCAGTAATTGTCCGACTGCGACACGACGTCAGAATCGAGTCGGATGCCAGAACTCTGATCAGAAAGGAAGAAGAAAGAACCGAGGACAGCGAAGGGAGAGAAATGAGGAAGAGGAAAGGACAACGCACAATGCAGACACAATCAATGCCCTTCAACCACTCGCCCTCTACCACCTCCTTCGCGATGAGCTCATCTAAACCCTCACTCCCGCTCTCTTCCATGCCTTCAAAGCAGAACCGGAGGTTAACAGGGAGTTCGAGACTCTGTGCGCGATGGGCCTCAAGCACGTTCAGCCAGCCCATAATAGGACCCTTGTCGTCCGTTGACCCACGGCCATACAGCTTCCCGTCCTTCTCAACGAGTGCGAATGGGTGCGTCGCCCATCCGTCCGATTCTAGTGCCTAATGACAACAAACAGAGTCTCTTAGCGCATCCTCCGTTTCACACACTCATGTACCCTGACTGGCAGAGCTCAGAGAAAACTCACGGGTTGTACGTCATAGTGTCCATAGATCAGCACGGTCCTCTTCTTTGGGTCTTTGCCCAACTTGCCGAGGATGGCGGGCGGCAAGTTTAAGTCCTGACCCTGCAGTGTTTGTTTTCCGAGATCTTTGAGCACCGTCGTTACGCCGAGCGCTCTAAGCTGGTTCTCGAGCCAGTGACCCATCGCGATCGTCTCGGTACGGTAGGATGCATCGCCGCTGACACTGATGGTAAAGGCAAACAGCACAGAATGATCAAACGGCAGATCGTGAGTGTGGGGGAGATCGAGTACCTCTTTATCTGGACGGCGTCAGCAAGACGTTGGACGAATGTTGCTTGATGTGCGTCGACGTATTTGAGGAAATCTGTGTGGGCGGACATGATGGGAATGCGATATACTGTATGCCACTCGCGAGAAAGGTCTGTTCACGGGCTATCTCAGGCTTTCCAGCTGCGGTGTCCAATAATCACCGTCCTACATCGCCCTCAAGGGGGTGGAATTCGGATCGATGGGTCTCAGGATACTTCCATGACTCGCTCGGACAGACTTGGATTTACTTGGCCCCAGTGAGGTCGACGCTCGTCCACTGGCTTCGAGAATGTTGGGTGCCGCTCAAGACCGAAAGGACTTATCGTGCATGCACGTCCCATTTACGTGGCAAATGCTGGGCTGACGACCAAAAGCAGTCTAGCCAGTTCTCCTGGTGGCAGCTTGCCCATAAACCAACTGGACAACATCTGCGACGCGTGCGACGGGAAAAGTGCAAACGTCTCGATCCACCTGAAAGATTGTCGATGACCGCAGACCCGCGACCTGTGCATGGATGGCCTCAGCCAAGTGAGCATCCAAGGCCAACAAGAAGAGAATGGACGAATGGATCGCAGTCTTCTGAATAGACCATTCAACCATGCAGCCCAGGACTTTCGTCGAACACCTGCGCAATCGACGTAGTGCCGTTCGCTCGCTCGTCCGTCTGTAACGGTCGAACCCGTCCGGCCATTGCAGCACTTTAACTGCACTAAACTCACGCTCTGAGTCCCACTGGCCGCGATCATAGCAAATATCTCGCTCACCCTTCGCGATGTCCGCATCATTTCCCCCGGCCTTTGTTCTGCACAGCTCTCCTCCGAGTTTCTTCTCTCCGGACACCGACGTATACGAGAACCACATCGATTTTGCATCTCATCGTCCTTCGTGGGCCACAAGATCGTCTTCCCAAAAATTCTTCCGCTTCCGTTCTCGACCTCTCGAGGCAGTGAGACAGTTCTGAGGTCTCCCTCCGACTCAGACGGATGGGCATCTTCCATCAACAGATGACCCGGGCCTGTAGCTGGTTCACGCGATATCCGTAGGATTCTGTAGCGCTGTCGCAATCATATTTCCTGCGGCAGTCGTCAACTTGATTTGTTCGAGGAGGTTCATACGACTCTGACGGAGGGAACATACAGGCGGACTGCGGCGTAACGTGTGCCACAACTCGAACCACGTACAGTAGTAGAGCAAATGCAAACTAATATGAATAGGTTCGTGGTTGGAACTGTTATCCACTTGGCATCAAAGCGAGTAATCACGTCCTTGTGTCTCTGCGTACTCTCCATTCATTCCAATATACACATGGAGAGATGCTGTATTGAGAGTGCCAGTGTCAGAATCTTGCACCAACGCTCTAAACATACATCCGTACGCTTCACGACAAGTCCATCCGTTCCCCTCCATCTTCCTTCTCTTCCACAACTGGATCTGACGAGACGACGCCTAGGAGAGAGGCATCTTCCTCGTCGATCGGAATATCTCCAACGAGCTCTGGTGGGAGCTGCAATAAGAACTCGCTATTGGCCGCTTTGACATCGTCCTGGTGGGCAACACTGTCATCGACAAATCAAAATATCGAGCCCAGCAGACACAGTCGGTACCTTGATATCGTCCATCCAGGGTAGCACCGGCATCACACCCTCATTATCCGGTATGACTTGCGAGTAAAACAGTAGGTATGGGCCAGCACCGAGATGCAGACCCGCTTGATCGTTGAGGACGACGTCCTCCGGCACCTCGGAAAAGAGGAAAGGTCATTCGTTCGAATCAACATACTTTGAGAGGCTTTCGTTACCTTTTTGATCGACGAGTCTGCAATCATCCACCAGCAAGACTTGTCGTGCACGTACGAGTATAGGTGCTTTCTGCCATAGAGACCGTCGTGCACAAACACAACCCGTAGGTCGTACTGAAGTACGGTCATGATTAGTGTAATATGTTGCAAAAGACCATAATTCCGAACATGCCCTATATAGTTGCAACTCCTTGCAGTCCAGCAGACTCTCGGCCTGTATCCGCAGTGTGTTTATGTCCTCATCAGTGGCTATCGACGCATCGTCATAACGAGTTCGGGAGCGCTGACAGTAGAAAAAAAAAAGCACGAACATTTGATCCCCTCTTCGACAGTAGCTAGAATGCCCTTCAATTTCCGTATCGTTGTCCGAAGTGACGCGCAACGCTCCGGATCATCCGAGACATCAGCCACGTTTTCAAAGTAGAAGATGGTAGTTCGCAAGTCCTTCAACGTGTCCTTACCCTACCAACACACAACAACCAGGCGATAAGAACATATAGACCCCATGTAGACTGACTTACATCGAAATGTGCCAACGTCTTCTTGTGCAACACTAGGCGCTGGACCTCCTCGAGCATTTCATGTTTTTGTGCGCGTTTCGCTCGCGCAATCTCGACGTTCTCCTTCAGGAACTGATCGAGGTATATCGAATTAGGGTACGTGAACGCCTTTCTATCCGATCCGCTGCCACTCGAGGTCGAAGACGAGCGAACGAGCTCAAAGGCGACGACTTCAGACGGTTCAAATATAACGCTTTGCTTTCCTGGCTCGGTCTGAGGTCTTGATAGCTGCGCAGAAAGCTGTCCGATGAGACTATCTGACTCCCCACCATTGACGTCGATCGGGACAATAGACGTTTCTTGGAGGAGTTCGCCGGGTTCGCTAACACCGCTACCATACTGAAAATGCAGTAGCCGCGGTCTAAAAGAGCAAGCCTCAGATCCCTTTTGGTGCACAAAAGGGTAAAGGGTCACTTTGGAAGAGGTTGTCCGCTGCGAACAAACTGATCTATGAAGGCTTTCTCGAGGGTAGCTGACAGCCTAGCAAAGAACTCTGGACGCCTCCATCAGCAGTCATCTGCCTAATGACACGAGGTACAAACTTCGCGAAAGTTCGCCTGGAGGCTGGGCAGGCCGATCCCAAGGCTCGATATCGAACGCAGGGAGTCGCTTATCTACGTTGAGATCGCACAGACGAGCGAGATCCATGTGCGTGAATATCTCGCTGAGAGCCCACAATGTAAAGTCTGAATATCGTCGTTCGAATCAACCTCTCTAAGCAGTTGCTCATGTGGTGCACATGCGCACCTGGGCCACTCATTGGTGGATCTGCTTCCTGCATATTCGTTGGGATGGGAGGACGCCAGCATGCCATGCGCTCTCTCACTTGAGGTACATAGAACAATCCCTGGAGGACGCTCGCGGCATATACCATAGTATGCATCGAAGGACGTAGCACGACGGGGCTGATGTACGTTTAGCGGGATCCACAAATGCACAGCAACAACTGACCATCCATCCCTCCGCAGCTGCTGTTCCACGGGGAACGGCTCAAGTGCATCCGAGTCACCCATTGTCTCCAAGCTCGCTTCAATAGCACGATTCAGGTTTTGCAGAAAATTCGCATCATTGCTCTCGTTTTGCTACACTCATGATCAACAACATGACCAACAACATGCCCCCCCCCCAAAAAAAAAAAAAAAAAATCAGAAACCTAAACAGAACAGCATGGCGTAGTGAATTTGAAAAGGAAGACAACGCACATGAGACGGGACCATCGCCCAGTTTGGATCCGCCGGGCGCTCACTCGGCCCAAACACAGGCACCTCTGATTGCGCCTGGGTTTGACTTGGGTTTTGGTTCTGATCCTGGGACGACACATACGCCTGCAACTGTGACTGCGAACTGCAGTGCAACGTATTCATCGACTCTTGCATCGCGCGCCGTAGATCCGGATCGTCGTCACCAAGCGTCAAGTCAATGACAGGCGTGTTCGGGCGTCCAGCGAGCGTCAAGGGCGCCACATCCAACCGCGCCTGGGATGACTTCTGGGTTTGCATCTGCGCCGGGCCCGTTCCTGCATCGATCGACCAACTCGTCCCACTGGCCCCCGTGCCACCTGCCACCGACCATACCTCGTTCTGCACCTGACCCGACGGAGGTCCAGCAGGCCCAGTGAACTCTTCTCCAAGTTCACCCTCGATAAGCGCACCAGCCGCCTTGTCCGCGTTCCCATCATACTTCCTCAAAACTCGCCGTACGACCTCGCGGTCAAACCCGTCGCCCATGAGTCCAATCAGCATGTCAACCGCCTCCTCCTCCCTGATCTCATCAGGTAGCATATGCATTTTTTTTGGCGCGTCCAATCTTGTTGTTTTGTTGGCGTTTGTAATACTAGCGTCTCGAGTCTGAGTTTTGTTGGAGCGGGAGCCGGAGTTAGAGCTGGCGTTGGAATTTGGATTGTGCGCCTCGTCGTTCGGACGTTTCTTCTTCCTTCCAGCGTGTGAGACACTCTTCAAACCAGCGCCGTCGGAAACTCTCCCTTCCCCAACGATGGTATTGTCAGCGAAATCGTCGTCTGACGTGTCTGTAAAATGCAACGAATTATCAGCGCCGTCTGGTCGATTGTTCGAATCGCCGTTGTCGCTCTTGTCCTTATCCTTGTCGCCGTGAACGATCCAATTCCGAATCCGACTTGGTCGTCGTCTGTGTTGGTTCGGCGATGGGTGAAGATGGGATTCGACCTGTTGCGCCACAGACGACAACAGGTCGCGTAGCGTCGTCCCCGTGCTTGGCCCGATGTCCCTCATCGAGCCGCTGTGACCACCCAACGTCGACTTGTGTGTCATGAGGTTCTCACTGACTGCTGGGATCGCATGAGCTGTATTATAGAACCAGGTGTTGCCCTCGAGGCTCCCTGCCTCGAGGCCTGCGTTCCTCCGCAATTTCCAACCGATTTCGATCTCCTGATAGTGTCGAAATCACCACCTGGCTCAGTCTCAGTCGGGTTCCCCCCCCTGCAAAGGAGACGTTATTCTAAATTACAAGGTTTATCATACGAGCCTGTAGGGTAACGAGACAAGTCAGACCATCCATAACGACAACTTTCGCACCCTGGTGACTGAACAGAAGCAACGGTCAGAGCGAAAACCCACGATCCCTTCCGGAAAAAAAATCTATAACAGTCTTGGTGATGGGGGGAGACGCCGTATAATACACTAGGAGACACGCAGGCAGTCAGTACAGCTAGCCTGATAGGGACACAGAAAGAGGGACGGGAAGAGACATCATAAAGTAGGTCGCACGCGATGTAGGAAGGGGAGCGATGCGAGGAAGGACATGGGGTGTGCGAACGGCGCTGTGCGAAGAAAATAAGATGGGTGAGGAAGAACACATGTGCTCGAAACAACGCGTGCTGCACGCTCCCAACAAAGGTGGTGTGGAACGTCTCCCCTCAGCGCTTCAGTTTACCGGATACACTACGAAGAAGGCGGCGGCGGATTATCTGTGGATATCCACATTAGCCATATCGCCACTCATCACTAAATCTCCTCGCGCACCATAAATGTTGTCGTACTCTCCATGTAAATATATCTCGTCTTGCCCTTGCACTGGAGCACCAGACGGCTGATCATACGCCATCCCCATCTGCGGAAATGACGTATAGTCATTCCAAAATTGAGGGTATCGCCCCCCGTTCACCAATTCATAACCACCTTGACCACCACCCGCAGAGAATGGGTTTAAACGTAATTGTCCGTGTTGAAACGACGTCAGGG
The DNA here is from genome assembly GCA_038088935.1 of Pulveroboletus aff. viridisquamosus. Lineage (NCBI taxonomy): Eukaryota > Fungi > Basidiomycota > Agaricomycetes > Boletales > Boletaceae > Pulveroboletus > Pulveroboletus aff. viridisquamosus. Next base: position 18,821 of record JBBPJW010000042.1, read on the forward strand.
TGTGAGGGAGACGCCGCTCATCAACCAAACCAGTGCTGTACATCTGGGGCAAGGCAGACGTGGACAACGTCCCGGGGAATGGCACATACGAACCCCCATCAGTAGGCCACGGGTAGTACGAGGACTGGGTCGTCGACAGCGTTGTCGAGGAATATTCGCCCGCTCGCCCGGGTCCTGTTGTCTGTGATACTGGAGCGAACTGCGTCGAGCGCCAGGGCTGAGCGTATGCCTGCAGCTGGGCGAGAGAACCCCCGCTGGAGGCGGGTACATGCATCTGAGAACGCTCGTATGCATCTTCCGAGTCAGCAGCATGCTCTGCGACGCGTTTTCGTCTTTCGTGAAACTTCTGACGTGTGACAATTTGACCGAAACGGGCGTGTTTGGGTGCATTCTTGTTCAACGGATCGCACCCACGCAAGAGCTCGTTGGCGCGGCTTGCCGCCGGCCAGACAGCCTCCATTTCTTGCAAGGCATCCATACATCTGGTTAGACCATTCCGTGATTGAGGGTCATTTGGGTGGACAGACACTAAGACGAGTCACATGAGATTTCTAGCGAAGTATATACAAGATACACTCACAACTCGTGACATGCATAATACCAGCGGTAAACACGTAGAAACAATGAAATACTGGTGATCGTTTAAGGCAGTAATTTTCACGGTAAAAGGTCACTATCAGATAGCAATCAGCATCGCTTTAAACCTTCTGCGTACGGGTAACGACCGACCTATGGATGCGATGTGGTTGGCGGCACCAACACATAACTCATAATTTTTCTGGCTCGCAGCCCGGACATCTGCGTCATCCCCGCTCTCCGGTTTACTGCCGTGGAGTTCAGACGTACACTCTCTTTGAAAAACTAAGCGGGTACGTACTGCTTGTTCAATAAGTATATCTGCCGGATGCTAAAGTAGGCGTGGTAAGTCTTCAAAACGGCAAGCACGACAGGAAGCTTACAAAGGCCGATGAAACAGCAACGTTGTGCACCAATACTGCATGTGTAGTGTCAATATGTGCGGCGGTGGTATCCCTCTGCTACCTGTGGTACTCAAGTTGCCAGTAGAGTCATAATGCAGCTCGAAGCGTAAATGCTCTGGTAGGTCAAGATACCATTTGTCCAGCGACCCTTCGATTGGAATGGATTCAACGTGTCGCGAGGTTGTAGTCCGAATGGAATAGATTGACTTGACGATCTTTGCTAAGGTCGTAGCTATGCCTCATATATCAATGCAAAGTACGTCATAGAATCATATGGCGACTTACACAGCGACGCGGATGCCGCGAAACAGGACGGGATACGTCCAGGAACTAATGGCGTCATTTCAGCTCCAAGGTGATATCCGTGTCTCTTCGTGTCTGGAGGCAATGAAGGATGTGGCGCCCACATATCGAGCTCGTCAGACTATCAAAAAAGAGTGTGAATTCTCGTCCTGATTGGAAGGGGTAAACACACCTCTTCGGCACAAGGGAGCGGGGTGTCATAGTCGCCATCAAAAATGGCCAAAGGTCGCCCGATGTATGTGCTCACATAAACATCCAGAACGACGCAGCCCCACCAGATCCGCCTCCGTTCCTGTAACTCGCGGTCACCAAATAAGCGACCCATGCCTACACGAGCCCATCCATCGGCGGCTCTATGCATTCCCAGATCTTGGGCCATCCGCACGGCCATCCCCGTGTATGCCCATGCTTGTGCCATAGCACCAATGCCGATCTCCCGATAGCCGAGAAGAAGCAGTGACTGTACCGTTGAGGGGAAAGACGAGGCGTATGTATTGTCGAGTAAATTCTTGGCTAGTTGGAGAAAATTATCCCCTGCTGTCCACATTGGTGTGACCTCTGGTGGATTTGGAGACGTCGGCGTAGGACAACGGGAAGGGAGGGGGGGAGAGGATGAGGATGAATAACGAGCAGCAATAGCAAACATAGATAGTAACAAGAGAGGGGAGACATGGCGTCGCTTGCGCTGCATTGAGGTCGGTGAGTTCCCTGCCTGTTCGGAGGCGGGCGAGGGTGTGTCCGTTGGTGGTTTCTGCATGCTAAAACTGTATTTAAAAAGTTTTCGGCAAGTACTCGACATTGACCTTACTTCCGGTAACCTTCCCAAAATGCGTCTTTGTGAAGTATTGGGAATGCAGCATGGACATAGGTGAAGTAGAGTTCAAGCAAGTGTTCTTGCATCGCTGGATCTGGCAGGGACATTGCCAAATCACTGTTCAGTGCTGCAGATGTAGAGGGAAGGTATCTGGTACTAGCATCTGTCGCTACCTTGTTCGGAGGAGTGCCAGAAGACGGACCAGTAGTCGTGGAAGGGGATGTTGGAGTGCTCGGAAGTGGAGGCCAAACGCGCGCCTTTGGAAAGCGCCTAACGAAGCAATGGTATGTTAGATGGACTGACAAAATAGCGAGTGACTACATACCAAATCCCACCCTCGTTCCTTGGCTCTGCCTTTGCATTGATGTCCAGGAGGTACAGACCACTTGCCTTGCCATGGTACCGAAGTTGCTCATCTTCGTTTAAGCTAAGTTGTCCAATAGCATCCACGACGTCGTCATCGCTGTCAGAGTCAGTACTTGCACCCATATAACCGGAGGCATATTCGCCGCCGGATGTGTAACCAGTATTTGAATGGACGGGGAGACCCGGACTTGTGGTGCCGTTCGGCGTCAGGGTATTTCCTCGGGGAGAACTACGACCGTCTTCTCCATCGCCACCAAGGCGCCGTCGCTGGCGCCGAACGAGATTCTCGTCCGAAATATGATGGAGATGGACAGAAGTATGTCGACTTTGCAAATGGTGCAAGGGATGTGGATCATTCAGCGGGGCTGCACTGGAAGTGGTGGTAACAGAAGAGGGCGAAGGGAGGATCGGCTGTATGCTTGATCGTGATAGAAGGGAGGAGGTCAGGAGCGCAGCAACACGGTCTTGCCAGTCAGTTGAAGGACTGAAGGTAGGAGATCACGAAAACCTTGAATCTGGGCTCAATGTCGCTTCCGGTCAAGCACTTACTGTGTTGAATGTAGATCAATGCCACTCTCCGGATTTTCTTGGGTATGGGCGTGAGGTCGTACCTTGACGCCACCACCCTTACGGCCCTTGACACCATACGGTGACGAGTCAACACGATTCAGAATTTCTCTTGCGAGCGTATCCTATATGCCAGAGATCGAATACGCCAGGTGTGAGATATAGAGTGGGACGGCCATCCAGACTCACCTTTCTCAAGGTCGTCAGGATACCCTCGAGGCCTTCTAGCTTTTCTGAACCTCCTAGGTTGTGTTTCCCAGGCGCGTCGCGGTTGTCTGAATTCTCAGCTCTCTCTGCTTCCACGGCTAAGAGAATGCCGAGGAGGGCCTCTGTTTGGTGCAGTCGGGCCTCGATTGCGTCAATGTACCCCTTGGGAGGACCACGCTTCCGGGAGGGGCCCAAGAAGGTGCATGCTTAGTGTCAGAAACAGACGAGCGGAGAGTAGAAGTGAATATGGAGGGTTGGACGATGTGATGCAAAGATGGTGCGACGACGTTGCGACAGGAATGGATTAGTTGGGTAGAGATTAACGGAGGCAAGGCAGAAAGAGCATTACAACAGGTGATAAGCCGAACATTGTGCGAGGGAGGGAATGCGGACGTAATGGAGAGTTTCGAAGCGCAGGAGGAGGTTGGCGAAACATCGGGGCATCGATAAGGTGCATGCATTTGAATTACGTAGACGTACGTTGCGAGAAGAAAGTCACATGGGTGACGAAATGCGTAGAGGGGCGTGGGGGCATGGGCGAAGCGAGATTCAGTGATTGAATACAAGGCACGGGGGCCACGATGACGAAGATCAAGTGAAGCGAGCGCGGGTCCACGAGGTACGGTTCCGATGGATGTTGAAACAGGGTCATAATTGCGTCGGTCAGGGCTCACGGAAGGCATGGGGCGAATAATGACTCACGTGTGGCAAGCATAACGCAACTCTTGCAGGCATCGGTATCGGGGGCTCGTTCGCACTTGCACTTGCTTTTTCTGCACTGATCGCACGCTGTGGCAGGGAAGAAAGGTCAGAAGGAAGGCCAAGGGACAGCAAGGGACGACGGATGCCTTTGCTGCTCCTGCGGCGGACGATGCGCTCAGACTGGCTGGCGTGCGAAGCTGGACCGGACGTGGAGCTAGGGAGGTCGCTGAGCTCATCTGCGTCCTCGTAGTCGTCGGGGAAGGAGAGGGCGGTAAGGTCGAGTGCAATGCCTGGGCCGTGTGCGGGGTCGTGCTGGGGCCGTTTGAGTGACCAGGGGTCGTTGGCGTGTGTCATACCGAGGCGTAAGACGGAGCGATGATAGGGTGCGGAAAGGTGGGGGATGGGGACGTGATGAGGGCTGTCGAGGTGGGAAGCAGAGGGGAGAGGATAGGAGAAGGAGAAGGAGTGCAGTGGGGAGGGTGACGTCGACGGCTCGGACTTGACAGACGGTGGGGTGGAGACGGAGGAAGGGGGGAAGAGAGGGCTCGGGTCTGGGAGACGGAGGTGGTCAGCATACGGATCGAAGGTCATGGCAATGAGGCATTGACATTGGCTGTACTGGCTTAAATAACTGGTCCCCTCTGCCTGCAGCGCGACGAACCTTGGCACTGAAATTGAATGGCGGACTGCTTCGCTTACCTCACGGAATAAATTCCGTCAATGTTCGCTGCGGACGCTAACCGCGCCGTGGGGGTTGGTAGGGCCAGACGAGGGGGAGGTCAGAGGCGATCACCGGGTTGGAACGAGGTCGTTGCCTTGTCGCGACCTCCTCCCCGCAGTTCCCACCACCACGCGCGATCGCTGTCTCCTTCTTTCAGACGAGGACGACGCCATCCCGGCTCGTTTGCGCATGTCAAGCCTCGCTCGTCTGCAAGGCAGCTGCGACGCCCGCCGCCGTCCGGGCAGTGCACACGGCGCCACCTGACTCACCATCCTGGCGTCGCTGCAGCCCCAGGAAAGAAAACACGAACTCAATCGAAACAACGGACGTAAGTCTGCTCCTCAGCTAACCCTGGCCAGATTTTTTCACCAGGCGACCCGGGGACCTGTTTCACCTTTGCCGCAACTATATGCGGCATAAAGACGTAGCAGAAACGCAGAGCAAGCCGCGCTCATTTCACACCAGGGCGTGACCCTGTCGGCCGTGCTGCGTCTCTTCTCCTGACAATTCTGATGCGCCGTATCCGACACATTGTCCAGCGCAGTGTGGGTGCGTGTCGATCGGTGGCCCCTGTACAACCATCTGGTAAATCAATCGCGTTCAGGGCCACCGACAGCCGAGGTACGTGGTCCATCAGGGAACCTTCCTTTTTTTTGCAAAGTGCGCCTTTCCGCGCTCTACTCTTCATACTACCACCGAGCACGCGGAACGTGGTCCCCAACCTTGGCCTCGCGTCCAACCACCTTCGGACCGCCCGCTCTTCCTTTCCACACGGTCGGTCCAGCGCTTAAGACGGTCACCAGACTTCGGTGTGTCAACGATGGCCCTGGCAAATTACACATTCAGTGAGGTCGTCTGTCATGGCTCTCTCTTTCTGAAAGGGTTCTTCTGGGGCACTGTTCGTGGTTCTTACATATCGATCACCTATCTTACCCATCCCTTGATGTTGTAAATCTGATGTTCTTCGTTCTACTGCTTCTGGTGAACACACTGATCAAGTTTCAGCTGGATTCCCCATGGAATTTACTCCAATCGTATCTCGTCTCCACTGTTCCAAAGCAACGTATCACCCTTTCACTATGCCAACTTAATTCACTGTACCCATCGCACCGGCGTCATGCAAGTGATCCTGACAGTCCAAATATACGCAAGAGCCTGCAATTGGGTCCGTCTTGATATCTTGACACCACATCACCCGCCACGTTTCCGAGTTCAACTCTGACTGTTGGTGAATGCAAGATGCATGCTCGGTCACCTCGTCGACGCCGTCGTTTGTCTCCGGCGGTCGGAGGGCGCGAGGATCGGAAATAACAACTCATCACGTTCTCCGGGTCCTTCCGCATCCGCATCCGGGTCTGTAGTCAAAGTCTCTTACTGTTGCACCCACCGGCTTTGGATTAGTGGTTCCGCGGTTCTTGATGATCATGTCAAAACACCAAGTATTTGTAATTTGCAGAGTAACCAGGGCTCGCTCGCGTTCATCCTCAGGACCGAGGATGCCGTCTTGAAGGCGAGTGCTGGGTATCGAAAGAGGCAGGGGTCGCTAACGTGGATGGCAGGACACCGTTAACACCCTAACGTGTTCCGAGTATCCATTTGTGTTCATTTTTGTCTTCCCTTCCGTTATCTGACAACCGGAAACCTTTGAAACGTTTGTTTTTGCTAGGTTGTCACGTGTCTGATTATTAAATTTTCGGTCCATCAGCGTGTCACAGAAACCGCGTCGATTCAGAGGAGCTTCAGTCGTCGTTCCTCTTCTCTATGATCGCTCTTCTGTTCAGGGATTCTTGCCTCTCCCATAATGCGAACGTCCGGCTTGGTGGATCCACATTTCTGGGAGACCCAGTGCCGCTTGACTGTGAGCTGTATGGCGTGTTTCAAAAGTGTGGGGTCCTGTTGTACACGCCAGCTCCCGGGACAGCGGTGGGGCAATAGTCTCCGGTGAAAAATCTTAATGGTTTTGCATCCGCACGGTAAGTGCGCTCATCGGACTAGGGCCTTCGGCGGATGACAATCATCAAGGGTCAGATGTGGTAGGTCCGTGCTTGGATGCCGAAGAGATAGGATGCTATGATGATCGATGGCAACTCCTACATAACAGGGTTCAAGCCACTTACCTCATTCCCTACCAACGATTGCGATACGCTCAGTCACAAACGTCATGTTAACCACCTTTCAGGTCCGACGATCGGGCAGCCATGCGGGAGTCGAAAGAAATGGGTTGTGGCGTTGGCTGTCGTGCACTTTGGTTCCAGGGTCCACACTCTCGCCTTGGACACGTTTCTGTCTACAGCATCCGAACACCCCCTCCGTGTGAATCGCAGTCGTTTGTCTCTTCGCGATAGGGTTGTTGACCCCTATAGTTCCTGGACCTTGGCTGATATGGCGTCGGGGTCCTCGAACTGCGTTTCCTATCGGGCTTTCTCACCACATTACTTGGGCGCTGTTCCTCTCTTTTGCACAGTCGACGAACTCTGCATCGATATTCCCTGGATCCGTCACCTGACATGACTACTCATCACGCCACCACTGTACGGCTATCACATTAGGTTAGCAGTATCCAGGTTAGATTGTGAGTCCGAACGTAATTGATCCATCAAACAATTGTGCATCGACCCATGTCGAAGTTGGCCCCACTTGATCTCAAGATCGGTCGGTCAAGATCGGCCGGACTTCAAGTCCCCTGTGGCGAGATCCCACTCTGCCGCCTACTTCGAGACCTGACAATATCTTTACGTCGGTGCTGAGTATCGTTGTCTTCCAAGGTACTTCCCCTGCCACAGCGAAGCGAAGCAAGAACACGACTACGGAATCGCTCACGTTACTTATCCTCGTCCTTTTTTCCATTGCACCTTCGTAACCTCTCCCTATGATCAGTGTGGATATCTCTGGTCGCGTATCTCAATTGACCATCGTGCGTGGCCCATGGAGCAGAGCTGAGGTGCAGCGAAGGGCATTGAATCCCCTTACATGGGTGCTCTTAGCTGAATGTGGGAGGGGGGACCTAATGAAGGGTAAGCCACATGACACACGTTGGCTTCTGTGCTCTAACCATATACGCACCCTCGTCCGAGGCTACCAGGTTCAAGTGGCAGCCAACACGGCAAAGACAGTGTTGCCGTGAGGACTCGTTGAGGCGGAGGTACAGAGCATATGCTAGCGCGAGTCATCGACGATGGGACATGTGAACGTGTAACCCTGAGTAATTCCTGATAAGCTGACGTTGGGAAGTGGGTTTGCTTGTCGGTCAAAGTAGATGACGCGTTCACAGATACTTGTCCATGCACCTATCGACCATTAAACCACGTGGTCCGTCGAATCTATTCATGAATCTGCCACCGCCAGGGGCAACTCAAAACACCTTCCCGTTGTTCGGATACTCGAATATTCACAATCATATGTACTAGTAATCAGTATCAAGCCCATTATACCATTTCAATTGATTGGTCTTATGAACACAGCCAAGCTGTAAGGCCACTAGTCATGTGATCCAGTTGGATGTATTATGTAATTATATTTATGAAGGCTATATTACTTATCTTGCCACATAGTTCATGTTTTGGTTCTGTTCCTATTATTAGCCATAGCAGGCTTATACTTTTTTATAGCTTTAACCAAGCATTATTGACCACCTTGTTGTTTTATAGTTGACTCCCATATAATACATATCTTCTGGAACATGGCTCAAAGTATGCATTATTAGAGAGTACGTATTATTCAGAAGATAATGATTATATAAAGTTATTATTGCATGACTTCAAATCAAGCAGAAATTTGCTAGCATATAGTGGCTCAAAAAACTGTCCCAATATTTGCATGTTTTGCACTAAATGCAATGGCTATTAATAACTTTTAATTATTATGCTGGACTATAAGTGTATGAAATGGAGTACTTGCCCTTGGGCTTTCTATTGATTCAAGGATCAAAGGATTTGATTAAGTTTTGATAAAATAGCAATCATATTAAAATGGCAACTTATGGGATTAATTTTAAATAGAATATTGTTATAATTTATTTTTACTTTTTTTCATTTTCATCCTCTTTGTACTTTTCACTTTGACTCTTCACATGTCACATCATGTGACCATGGTAACCCTTACCATTTCACTCATTCACATCTTCACACATATCACAGTCTAGACTGATCTAGGCCATGACATTATTGCCTGGCAGTTACCATATGGTACTACTAAGGTACTTACTCTCTTAATGCCATTGGACAGCTTACTATAGCATAGTTTAGGGCAGACTCTAGTTATATGGTCTGTGTGCACCTGTATAGCATATATAAAGGGCTGGCACAAGCTAAAATTCCCCAGTCTTGTGCACTTGAGCTTTTAGCTTTATACAAGGCACTTGACTCTTTTCTTATTATTTATCTTGCCTAGTTTTCAGTGGTACTAGAACAAAACCACTGCTAGTTGTGCTCACCAGCTTTAATATCAAGACATAAGGATAGGACAGTTATCAGCCATTTCAGATATAGTATTTGTTGTGCTGGTTCTTCTGCTAAACTGAAAAGGGAAAAGCTTATCTTTAATCCTACTTCTAGGTATCTGCTCTTGTACTACTGAACTTAGGGCTTTTATGCTAGTGGCTCTAAACTAGGCTTAAGAAAAGAATAAGCCAGGGGCATTAAAACAGGGCAGCAGCTGATCTATATAAAGACTAGGCATTAGATGCTATATAACTGTGCAAGTAACCAAGTAAGCAAGACTGGGAAATTGTTATATTCCATGCCACAAAGTTTACTCCATTCTATCTTTAGTACAACTTCAGGTGCTTTTTGTTATGCAACTAGCAAATACAATGGTCTCAAGCATGTGATGTGAATGGTTGCATAATCATGTGACCAAGATCACATGATCATGTGAATGAGTACCCTTATAAGGATAACCCTAGACTAAGGCTAAGTTCTATATATTAGAGTATTTCCCTGCACCAGGTATTAGTCACATAATGTGGCAGATCTCAGATAAGATCCAGGTACAGTCCCTGATAATATCTGATCTCAGGATCTAGATTAGGATCTGTATCTGTGGCAGAGATCCAGATTGGATCTCCTTGGCCTTATAATGGCCATGCCTTATTCATATCCCTAATTCTATGCACTTCTCTTCCATTTTCCTACATCCTCATGGCATGGCTTCTCTTCCATTCTTATTCCTTGATCCATGAGATCACTGCCATACTCCTTATTCCCACTCCATGCCTCTTCCATCCTTTATATATTAGTTGAGAGGTTACTGCTATTGGTGTTCATAGATAGTAGACCTTAGGGTAGGCCTCCTGTACTTGATCTGTGCATAGACCTGAGCAATATATAAGGCAGGGAGTGCAAGCTAGTATTTCCCCAGTCTTGCTCTCTTGACCTTTTAGCTAAAGGTTTATACAAGAGACTCTCTTGATCTTAAGTCTGTTCCAAGAAGGGATCCACTCTAGCTCTCTTGAGGTAGTACTTTTTTGATTGCTGAGCCCCCTAGGCTTTATACTGGACCATAGTATTATTCTCTCATCTGCCTAGTTAGGGGCCACTAGCTAAAAGCCCTACCAGTTTCCCATAGAATTAGGAGCATTCACCAAGAAAGCTTGAGTATCAAGGCAGAATGGGTAGTTACCCATTATACTTTTCATTTATCAGCTATGTGTTATTTATTTCTCTTGCCTCTGTTGCTGTCTATTTAATAACACTTATAACTTGTATACTTAGTTCCAAGCCATTTTAATACAACTCCATAGTTATTCTGATCTTACTTTCTATTACTTTTTCTTCTTCTCCTTATTTGTTCCTATTACTCTTCAGTTTCATTTTGACATGAAATTGTTACCATTATTCCTGACATTTCCATTTACATCCAGGTTGCATTGGTATCTAACTTCACTTCTGAGACAACTCCTATCTCATTATCTTTTTTTCTTTAGATAATCCACTTCTTTAAGGTATAAGTACTGTAGCTCTGTATCTTATACCTTAGTTTAAATATCAGCATAATTCAGTGCTCTCTCCTATAGTTCTGCATCCTCCTTCTACCTTATAAGCAGGCTCTAAGCCCTTATACATCTGAATTCAAGTCTCTATAACTTACTCCAACCCTCTGATTCTTTTTACCTTCTTTCAAAATTCAGGGCATCAGAACTAGTGCAAAGGCACATCACATAAGGTAAAGCCAAGCCCTGTTCAACCCATTCTCTGGAGAGTTTCAGAGAAGATTCAGAGTGTACTCAAGTGTTTAACAGGAATTCCAGCTTATATTCTCAGCTTTATATATTGCTAGAACAAACATATGGTGTTATGGGCTTAAATTCAAAGAGAAAGCAGAATACCTTAAGAGATGCCCATACCAGAGTAAAGCCAATGAAAAGAGGGAAACAAGTGCTTCAGACTAGAGAATCTAGTCTGTGTCCTTGTCTCTTATAGTGGCTCAAAAAACTGTTCCAATGTTTGCATGTATTGCATTAAATGCAATGGCTATCAATAACTACTAATTAGCATGCTAGGCTATAAGTGTATGAAATGCAGTACTTGCTCTTGGCTTTCTATTGGTTTAATGATCAAAGCATTTGGTTATGTTTTGATAACATGGCAACCATATGAAAATAACAACCCATTGGAACAGTTTTTTGACTTTAAATAGAATATGGTATTTAGTAGTTGGTATGACCTCCCTTGGCCTTGATAACTGCTTGAATCCTTCTAAGCATGCTTTCTATCCATTTTTGACACTTCTTCACAGAAATCCTTTCCCATTCTACCATTACCCTATTCCATAATTGATGAATTCCTGTAAATGCCCTTCTATAATCTAAAAAGCATCTTTTTAAATGATCTCAAGTGTGTTCAATGAGATTAAGGTCTGGAGATTGAGCAGGCCAATCTAGAAGCTTGATATCTTGCTCCTTAGACCAGATTTGAGCTCTTCTAAAGGTATGCTTGGAATCATTATCTTGCTGAAAAATAATTTCATTTGAAGGAATTTCAGAATTCTTTATGCTTTGCAACAATCCTTTCTTCAAAATTGCCACATACTGTTTAGCATCCATTCTTCCCTCAACCTCACTCAAAACTTCCACTCCATTCTATCCCATACAGCCCCATATCATAAGTGATCCTTCTTTAAACTTAATTGTATCTTTAATCTTCTTAGAACTTATTCCCTTTTCTTTCCTTTTTCACACATATTCTTGTCCATTTGATCCAATTCTATTAATTTTAGTCTTATCTAATCAAATTACCCTCTTTCAGTTCTCCACAGTCCAATGCTGGTACTTCAAAGCAAAGGGAAACCTGCTTTTTCTATAAATAGCAGAGAGAAGAGGTTTTTCTTCTTTACCATAGCTTTTAAAAAAGCTTCCTTGAGAGTATTCCTAACTGTTTGTGTGCAGATAGGAATGCTGACAATAGAATTGATGAAATAAGTGGCCTAAACTGCATTACTGGCCTTTCTGTTATGATTCTGGATCCCAGAGGCTAGATCTAGATAAAGAGCAGGAGAAGAAACATGAAAGGAAATCTAGAGGAGGCTCTGGAGAGGAGCAACCAAGGATGGATTGACAAAGGAGGACTTAGAAGAGACTTGTGCCCATGCAACTAAGGGTCTAATTCTAAAAGGGTTGTGTTATGCTTGGCCTGGGTAGGGACAGGTGTAGATCTTGCTGTGAATGAAGAGGATGAAGCAAACCAAAGATAAGCTTCAAGATGAGTGGAAGGCAACAAACAAAGTGTTGTGCCTTAGTAGTATCAGCTACACTCCCAGGGGTATGCTGAGATCAGATGCTGATAATCCTCTGGATAAGTGCCAGGACACAAGCAGTGGATTCCAAGTATGTAAGTACATGGATAAGTGGAGATGTGAGGACTGTAAGGTGATCACAAGGTAGAAGTAGCATAAGGAAAGAGAGGACAGGAAGTATGCTACTTTATAATACAATAAATAGAGTTGGAGCAGAGATAGAATGAGTAATCATGCTGATGAATGATGAATAAGATATCTGTGTGGAAATGAATGGAAAGAGATGAAATGATTATAAGTCAGCTGATTGAAAGATAGAAGGCTCAGGCAAAGGGCATAACAAGAGAGTGGTCTAGGCAAGGCTAGAGCATGAGAAGAGTGGAGTCTATCATGACAAATGGACAAGAAAGCACCAAAGGTGTGAGAAGAGTGGAAGCTACATTGAGAGAAAAGAAGGAGAAGAAGAGAAAAAGGTAACAGGTTGAGATCCAAAGAAGTGCAAGAATGCAAAGTACAAAGTGATCAAGTCTGGAGAGACTTGACTATCCATACCTGCCCCTTATATATGGCCCAGGGTGCTGCACAGACCATCTACACTAAGCCTACCCTAGACTACTACTATCTATGGATATCAATAGTAGTAAGAGTGCACTATTAAATAAGAGAGAGACAAGCATGGAGTAGATATGAAGGAGTGAGGCAGTGGCCTCATGGATCAAGGGATAAAATGGAAGAAAAGAGAAGACTTCATGATGGAAGATCAGGGTAAACATGAGAACAAAGATCTCTGCCACAAATATAATGGAATTATAGATGAAATTCAAGATCTATCAGATCTATAAAGATACATCTAGATCCTTGATAGGAAAGATCTCTGGGCAGATCCTGGAAAGATCCCAGATCCCATGTCATGTGACCACTGACCATAAAGGTACTCATAAATAGTCAAACTCCAAGCTAGGATTACCTGAAGAGAAGTATATCTCCCATAATTACATAATATAAAAGTGGTGGTTGTGCAAGATGTGTAACACTTTCCAGTAAGAATTTGTTAAACAATAGTATTATGGATCTAGACCAACAGCAAGAGAAAACCACCTTAAAGGGTGCCCAATACTAGAAAGACAAAAGAATGGCAGCCTAGAGGAGGCACTAGAAAACAAGGTAAACAAGTAAACAAGTGCTCTAGATTGGAAAACCAGTCTATGCCCTTGCTTCTTTATATATTGCTACAAAGTGTACATGGACCAGGCCATGAGAAATATATGAGGTAGCTGGTGTATAGACAACAATGCTAAATAAGGAAATAGGGCAAAGAGAAACTAAATAGGAACCAATGGCAAATAGAGAGTAATTAGTAAAAGAAAGCAAGGCAAAGGTAAGGTATGACATCAGAGGGCTAGACCATGACATTAGAGAAAGTCTAGACTACAATGAGGTAAAAGGCTATGCTATATGAGGTACAAAGGCTAGACCAGGTTAGATTCAACCTTATGGCATGATAAGATATAAGATAAGATAAGATCAAAGAAAGCGGTCAAAGATAGTAAATAGTAAAGAGAACTTAGCTTAGGGTAAGAATGAAAAATAACCCCTAGCTAAGTAGTGCCAGTATATAACACTAGAGACCATTGTATTTACTAAATATATAATACTATTCTGTTTTTAGAGCAAGAACTCTAAGTGAGTTATGAACTCTGAAAGTATTTTGTATCCATCATTGGATTTGGCCTTGTCCTGTAATAAATACTCTAAGCATGACAAAAAAGAAAGGCCAAAGAAAAAAAACTCTAAAAGTAAATTTATCACTTGAAATCTGTATTCTGAAAAATTGAAAAACTGCCTTTGCACTTTGTGCATATTTGGTCACTTTGTTTCCTATATACTACCCTGCTTTTGCCACAAGTGTTACAATTTCTCCTTCTACTTAACATTTCCTTTGATTTTTTCCCTTTATATTAGCTTATTTTAGAACATGTAGTACTTTAGAGACATTGTATAACCAAAGCTGTGCAATATCTGGGTAGTAATATAGTAGCTGGACCAATGCTGAGTCTTCTTAGACTTGAACACTTGTACCACTAGCCCTCTTTGGCTTCTTATGGTTTGCTTTCTCAGTCTATAAGTCCTTTACTGGATTACTTCTTTTATTCTTGCCCTAGTCCCTGTATGGGTTGGTGTTTTCTTGTGTCTCTGTTGTTTGATTGCTTCTCTTTGCTCTTATTGTGAGCTAGAGTCATAACAAGAAAGTATTAGTATTCCAATGAGTAAACATGTGTGCAGCAAAAAGAAATGGAAGTGGAAAAAAATGTACCATTTTTAGTGAAAGCAGTCCACAAAGGAATTGATTTTGTCAATACAATCATGACACTAACAAGCATTATGAAGGATGGAGGGGGAAGGGTAAGTTGAACATCTAGCTCAAAGAATCATCATCTTGACATTGAGATCCTTAAAAGAATTAATGAGGATGAAAACATTGTAAACTTTATCTTTTGTGAATGGCCTATAAAGGGGAACAGGAGGAGGGGAGCTCTAAGGGGAAGCAACTGGTAAAACTGAAATTAAAGGACCAGAAAAGCCCAGTGCAGAAACTCTACTTGGCTCAAAATTTTCATTGCTAATGCTAATGATAGTGTTATGACTTTGGTTGTAGTCAACTGGCAGAGAGCAAGAGCAAAAACAGACATGGTAAAATCACTAACCCATAAACAAGGGCTAGAGCAAGAGTAAAGATAACTCAGAAACACTGGGGACTGAGAAAGCAGGCTATAAGGAATCAAAGAAGGTCAGTAGCACAAGTATTCAAGTCTAAAGAGACTTGGCACTGGCTCTGCCACTTTATAATAGAAGCAAAAAAGTAAGAAAAATACTAAATAAAAGAAAAAACTATAACAGATAGTAACTACCATTTGTTGAAGACAGTCTGTGCAATAGATTACAATAGTCTGCCTGAGTTGCAAATGTGCAACATAGTACTTGCTGAAGTTGTATTCTTGAATGCTGCTATTATAGGCAGAGTTAAGAAGATCTTCTATTTTATCTGTGCTATAATCTTCAACTTCTGGAAGTTTGGGCTTTTCTGATGGTTGTGCTGGTAAAACAGGACAGTTTTTTTCTAAAGAGTCTGGCAACAGAACTCTACTTGCTTTAATTAACTTGAAAGAACTTGGGACCCCACCTTTAGGGTCAAACTCCATATCAACAGAGCTGGAGTAACTAAACTCTAAATAAGAAGATAAAATTGGCTTCTTAAGATAAAGACCCATATCTAACATTTGAAAGTCTGGATAAATTGTGTTGCCAACTAAGTGCAGCAACTAGAGAAGAATGACAACTTGATTTGGCAAGAAATTCTATAGAAAAATAGAGGCCAGGGAACTTAACTCTCTTTGTAACTTATTAACTACTATATTTTTGTTATCTAAGTTCTTTGAATTCTGTCAGATAAAAATTATTTGAGGTCAAACAGATGACAACTATGAATTGGTAAGAAATTCTTCATTAATTTCTTCAATCCTTGAAACTTGCTCTGAACTTAGAATAGTCTTGGGTAAAGTAACTACTTGAATCTTCTCTGACTCAACTTTTTTGCCTTTTAACAACTTGCTGAGGTCCTTGGTAGTTTAAGAACTTTCAAATTCATCCTTGTGCTTATATTTGACTTTTTTTTCAAGCTAAATCTTTTCTTTAATAACCCTGCTTTTAAATGAAGTGTCTTTTTCTAAAGAAAAATAAACTTCATTGTCTTATAACTTAGTATCATATAGCTTATTCTTGAAAAGATTATTTTATCTGAGTAACTCTGGGAGACTGAAGATGAAATCTCTGGAATATTTTTATCTTTCTTTTTGATGACTTCTAGGGATATTCCAGGTATATATCTTGACTTTTAACAAATTTTTATTCACTGGATCTTTGGAGATGTCATATTTGATTATCTACTATATTAACTCCATTCTCCTTAGAACAACTTCAGGTAATTCCCCTCAAGAGCTGCATTCTCTTTGCTATATTCACTAACCTTGCTGCTAATGAATGCAGTTGTACTTTATTGATTATCATAACAACTCTATCCTTTCTGGAATTACTCTGGGTAAGATTCTCAAATGCCCTCAGAGAATTATGCTTTGTCCAGTGTTTCTTGTATCTATCTTGACTTGTTGCTACTTTATTCCACAATTCTATTTTCTGCCCCCTCTAGACCTGTTTTGAGCTTACTCCTTTGAGAAGCTATATTTTTTTAATCTTTTGTTTTACTTACTTAAACATAATATGTGTTTCCACTCAATTGCCTCTGTGCTGTCTGTTGCAACTCTGTTCTACCCTTACCTTCTTTTTCATACCTTAGCTTTCAGACTTATCTAGTCAACATTTTATAATAACATATATTATCTACTTTTCTTGATATTCCCATTTCTATTTTTCTTTATTTCTATGCAACATTGTTATCTGTCTTTGCCTCTGAAGACAACTTCTGTCTCATCTCTATTTCTTCTTAAATAACCTATATCTTCATAGTACTTAAGAAGTCATCTCTGTTTATAATATCTTAGTCTGAATATCAACAAAAACATTTCTTATTCTTGCTATTTAATCTTTCTTAAACTAAGTCCATTGGATTCATAATTGTTGGCCCACTGGATTATTTTTTGATGCTCAAGGACCCTGAAGTTACATTCTGATCACTAGACCATTTTTGTTATAATATACAATTTATTTCTTCTTATTTTTACTATTTTTTCACTTTTCCTCTAATTCTTCACATTGTCACATCACATGATCCTGGTAACCCTTACCATTTCACTCTTTCACATCTTTATATATTACAGGTCTAGACTGGTCTAGGCCATAATATTATATTTTACTGTAGCCTTATGTCTGCCTTATGTATTTCTAGATTCTTACTCTTTTTCTGCCATTGGATGGCTTACTATACAGTGGTCTAGGGTAGGCCAGACTTACATGGCCTATGCATACCTCTGTAGCCTATATAAGGGCTTTAGTCCAAGCCTGGGTTTTTCCAGTTTTATTATGCATTTAGTAAACATGATGGTCTCTAGCATGTGACTGTGGGAACTTCAGAGCATGTGATGCAAATAGTTGCATAGTCATGTGACCAGGAGCATGTAATCATGCAAATAAGTAGCCTAATAAGAATAACCCTAGACTAAAGCTTAGTCCTATTATTTAGAGTATTCTCCATTATAGGTTTGATTATGTGATGTGGCAGATCTCAGATGAGATCGGGATCTAGGACTCTGATGATATCTCTTCAGAGATTAGGATCTGATCTGTGGCAGAGATCCAGATTGGATCTTCTTGGCCTTATGGTGGCCACACCTTATTCATAGATTGAGACCAGTGCATTCCCTTCCATTCTCCCATATCCTCATGGTGTGGCATATCTCTTCTTCCATCCCTTATATGTGAGGCCACTGCCTCACTCCCTCATCTGATCCATGCCCCTCTTATCTATTACCTTAGTCATAAGCACCTTACGCTATTGGTGTCCACAGATAGCTAGTTTAGGGTAGGTCTCCTGTAGTTGGTCCATGTGAGGATCCCAGCAATATATAAGGCAGGAGATGCAAGGCTGGGTTTCCCCAGTCTTGCCCTCTTGTGACTTAGGCTCAGATTATACAGCATGATCTAAGGCTTGATTCCAAGAAGAGATCCCCCTTCAGCTCTCATCACTGTCTGGCTTTGGTTTATACACAAGGGCCCAGGAACTCATTACTTTCTCTATTCTGCCTAGTTAGGGGCCACTAGCCAAAAGCCTCAGTGGATCTCTAGTATCAAGGAATAGGGCATTCACCAAGGAAGACTCGAGATTCAAGCAAGGATGGGTAGTTACCCATTACACCTTGTATAAAGCTCTAGAGCTTAAGTGCACAAGACTAGGGAATTCCAGCTTGCACCAGTCCTTTATATATAATACAAAAGTGTGCACAGACCATGTACCTGTAGTCTGCCCTAAAATATACTACAGTAAGCCAACCAATGGCAAATAAAGAGTGAGTATCTTAGCAGTATCACATAATAACTGACAGATAATAATGTTATGGTCTAGACCAGTCTAGATTTGTGATATGTGAAGATGTAAAAGAGTGAAATGGTAAAGGTTACCATGGTCATGTGATATGACATGTAAAGAGTCAAAATAAAAAGTATAGAGTGAATAAAAATAAAGAAAAATGAAAATGAAATTATAACAATAGTCTTAAGAAGTGCCCACAAAGAAAGAACCATCATGGAACAAGTGCTTTAAACTAATGAATCCAGTTTAGACTCTTGCCCTTATATATTGCTAATTATAAGGCCTATCAAAATGTTATCTTGATATCCAATTAAGAATCCAGACAAAGGGAATGTGAACAACCTAATGGTGGCTCAACCTATGGAGGAAGACATACTTCAGAAACTTCTGAGGAAGTCCAAAGGTGATTCTAAAAGATCAAAAGAAGTTCTCATTGGATTAAACAGGACTTGACTTTATCTTATATGGTATGCTCTTGTATAATCCAGTGTCTCAGTTTATGAGGGGGTTAGAGAAAGAGAGGAGAGTGGTCTTATAGCTCAACACAAAGAACATACAAGACAAGGAGTGTCAAGTCTAGTCATAATAAGAACAAGCCCCTTAGAATTTTCTTAAGAATTCCATTAAGGCCTGGAGTTACTCTGGGATGACCTGGAGAGTCAGAGGGTGAGCTTAGAAGCTTAATCAGAGTAAGGACAAAGTTCAGACAGGAAATGTTTTTGTTGATATTCAAATTACAGTACCTTTCAGGAGTTACAGTACTTATAGTTTTAGAGTAGTAAAAATGTTGAAGTGAGAAAAGAAAATGCAAAGGGAGTTGTCTCAGAAGAAAAGGCAGGTGTAAATGCAACTTGGATATAAATGGAGATGTTAGAGAGGACAACATCTAATAATGTCAGACTGAAACTGAATGATAATATTAAGGGACCAGGGAAAACACAGAACAGAAACAAAAAATAAGAGCAAAACTAGGTATGGAGTTGTAGTAGAATGGTTTGGAGAAACCAGAGGTACTAAGGTAATTTAATTAACAGAAACAAGGAAAATGGAACTGAAAGTGAAATAGAAGCAGAAAATAGCAGAGAATTGCATGGTATGTGCTTGACAAAAGAGCAAGAGGGACATAAGTGTGGATAAAGTGGTCATAAAGGGACAGAATTGTATGGAGGGGAGTCAAAGGGCTAAAGTGGCTTCCTAGATGTAAGGACCAGATGCAAGCTAGGTCTGAATCAGGTCTGAAATATGGAATATGACAAGTCTGAACCTTAGTCCTTCCTATATAAGTAGTGTACTCTCTCCTCTATGTTTTTTATGCTACTTCTGCCTTATTCAACCTCATTCTTCCCAAAGCATTACTGAACCATTCTTGAAACTTCTATTAGCAAGACTTACCTTTGTTTTTAATTAGCTGTTATATTCTAGTTCACTGTATTTACTCTGTGATATTTCCAATGTAACTTCAGTTAAAGATTATCCTTAAGCTACATGCTGGCTAGTTTCCATTTACCTCATTTTCTGTCTATCTAATAATACTTATACATACTTCTATGTTCATTTAACACAAATCCATAATTCTTCTGGCCTTATTTCCCATTCTTGCCCTCCTTGCTTATTCTCTGTTATTCTTTAGTTTTATCTTTTAATTTCATCCTGGCATAACATTGTCAGTATTATACCTGACATCTCTGTTTGTATTCAGATTGCATTGATACCAGCTTTTGCTTCTGAGACAACTCTTGTCTTATCTCCTTTCTTTTGTTAGATAATCAACTTCTCCAAGATATTAGTACTGTAGCTCTGTATCTTGTACCACAGTTTGAATATCAACATAACTCAGCACTTTCTCTCTCTGTATCTAACTCCTCTTTCAACCTTATAAGCAGGCCATATACCCTTATCCCTCTGAATCCAAGTCTCTATGACCTACTCCAACTCTCCATCTCCCTTCAAAATTCAGGGCACTGGGACCAGTGCAAAGGTGCATCACACAAGGTAAAGCCAAAGCCCCATTTGAACATCACTTCAGAGTGCTTCAGAGTGAATTCAAAGTGCACTCTTGTTTAACATGAGCCCAGCATCTTCATTTGTCTCCAAACCTCTCTAAGAAACTTTCAGTGCCATTCTGTATTTACACTATCATCCTAGACTCAAGGCTAACATAGTCAAGCCTTATCCCTTTGCCCCAGCCATAAGATCTATGTTAGTCCCTACCCAGGCCTAGTATAACATGTGCTAGATTACAAATATTGTCATATTCCTATTTGGAGGCAGTTGAAGTATTAAAGAGCTGATCTAATGAGTCTTGTGGGAAGAACAAGAGATTAGAGTGGTCTGACTCACTTTCTAAGTTAGGTTACTGATATTAAAAATAAGGACAGCCCTAGAGGGGGTTCAAGGATGAATATAGTGGAATAATGGTAGCAGTTAGTACAACAACAGTACTTACACTAGATTAAAGATGCTACTTCTTTGTTACATCTGGTCTAAATAGAGACAGATATAACCCTTTGGCAAGATATACAAAGGATATGTGGTAAGAACATAAGAAGAAGACCTGCACTTGCTAAGTCATTAAAGGAGAGTTAGCTAAATGCTGAAGCAAATGACAAACAGGCTTAATTCTGTGGAGATAGATTAGGGAGCCCTAAGTATGCAGGTATAGGGTATGAAAAGGGAGAAGTAGCATAAGGAGATGAGATACAAAGTACACTACTTTATAGTACATGATTAGCCATTGTTGGCCTAAAAAAGAAATGGGATTTACATAGAATTAGAGAGAAAAGGGGTTATCTGATGAAGCATGACAAATAGGCTAACAAAGTGCATTAGAAATATGAAATAAGAAGATAAAACATACTTTGTAAGATTTGAAAAGGATCTTAGTGTTATGGATCTAGACCAACAACAAGAGGAAATTACCTTGAGGGGTGCCCAAAACTGGGAAGGACAAAAGAATGGCAGTCTAGAGGAAGCACTAGGAAACAAGGTAAACAAGTAAACAAGTGCTCTAGACTAGGAAACCAGTTTATGCCCTTGGCTCTTTATATATTGCTACAAAGTGTGCATGGACCAGGCCATGAGCAATACATGAGGTAGCTGGTGTACAGAGAACAATGCTAAATAAGGAAATAGGGCAAAGGGAAACTAAATAGGAACCAATGGCAAATAGGGAGTAATTAGTAAAAGAAAGCAAGGCAAAGGTAAGATATGATATCAGAGAGCTAGGCCATGACATTAGAAAAAGTCTAGGCTACAATAAGGTAAAAGGCTATGCTACATGAGATACAAAGGCTGGACCAGGGTGGATCTAATCTCATGGCATGATAAGATATAAGATAAGTTGAGTTGAGATAAAATAAGATAAGATCAAAGAAATTGGTCAAAGATAGTGAATAGTAAAGAGAACTTAGCTTAGGGTAAGAATGAAAAATAGCCCCTAGCTAAGTAGTACCAGTGTATAACACTTAGGGTTCTAAAGTCTTAGCAGAATTGTGAAAGGAATATAAAGAAGAAGAATAAAAGAGAAGTAATAATGCTATCTGCCTTAATTCTGACTTTAGCTTTGCTTCTGTTCTTAGTTACTTAGTATATCTTAGTTTTTACTTTATTCTCTCTAAACTACTTTATTTTAACTCTGTGCTTTCTTCTGCTCTTGCTTTCTTCCTCATTTCTGCTTTAATCCTTGCCTTTTCCTGCTATCTTTCAGTTTCAGTCTAATATAATTTGATACTATTATTTTTGACATCTCCATTCATCTTTAAAATGCATTGACATCTGCTCTTGCTTCTGAGACAATTCCAGTCTTATCTCCTTTTCTCTCTTGAACTTTTTGCTACTCTGAAATTATAAATACTGTACCTCTATATGAATATCATATTCTATGCCACTGAGTCAACTCTATTCTACCTCTAGTGCAACTCTAGTTGCTTTTACATTTATAAGCTACATGTTACTTAGTTTCCTTTATCTCTGTTTCTTTCTATTGAATGATATCTACAACTTCATAGTGATTATAATCTCATATCCTGTTCCTGTTCCTGTTCCTCCTTATCTGTTCCTATTACCCTTCAGTTTCATCTTAACATGACATTGTTAGTGTCATGTCTGATATCTCCATTCATATCTAGGATGTATTGGCATCTGCTTTCAATTGTGAGACAACTTCTATTTCAATGTTATAATTAGTGTTATGCTAGGCCCGGGTAGGGACAGGCATAGACCTTGCTATGGATGAAGAGGATGAAGTGAACCAAAGGTAAGCTTCAAAATGAGTGAAAGGTGACAAATGAAGTATTGTGCCTTAGAAGTACCAGCTATACTCCCAGGGGTGTGCCAAGATCAGATGCTGATGATCCTCTGGTTAAGTGCCAGGACACAAGTAGTGGATTCCGAGTACATAGGTACAGGGAGTAGTGGGGATGTGAAAACTGTGAGGAGATTGCAAGGTAGAAGTAGCATGAAGAAAAGGAAACAGGAAGTATACTACTTTATAGTACAGCTAATAGAGTTGAAGTGGAGATGAAGTAAGTAATCATGCTGATGAATGATGAGTAAGATATCCATATAGAAATGGATGGAAAGAGATGGAACAATTATGAGTCAGCTGAGTGGAGATAAAAGGCCCAGGCAAAGGGCATAATGAGAGAGCAATCTATGCTAGGCTAGAATGTGAGAAGAGCAGAATCTACTGATGACAAATGAGCAAGAGAGCATCTAAGGTGTGTGAAAAGCAGAAGCTATGATAAGAGGAAGGAAAAAGAGAAAAGAAAGGAGGAAACATAACATTACCCCCCTGCTAGGGGTGGAAGACTCATGACACCTCAAAAGATATCATAGGAGGGTTCAGGGGAACCAGTGATGTTGGCCCAGCCAACCTCGTCAATGATGTTGTCATGGAAGTCATTGTTGGTATTATAAGAAGGTAAAGAGGTTAACTGAGTTGCAGAAGGGTGGTGGTAGGAGCCCTGTGAGTGGCAGGAGCCACAGGAATGGCAAGAGGAGTGGGAGGGGCCACAAGAAGATGTGTGGGAGAAGCCGCGGGAAGAGGAAGAGGAAGAGGAGAAGGAGATGAGCAGATTAGTGACATGGTGCTGAGCCAGACAGCAAGTTTGAGTATGTCCTGGCTGCCAATTGAGGCAGTAGGGGCATTGGTAAGATGGGCAATTGATGTGGATATGGCCCAGACATTAGTAGTGGAAACATGCCTTGTGAAAGCAAGGGTGGGAAGGAGAAAGGTGGCCCTTGCCATAAAGGCCAGTCCACCAGGCTTCTGCTCATTCAAGCACAGCAAGTTCTTCATCATCAAGAGGAGAGGAGGAGGCCGAAGGGGTAGTAGGGGTATAGTCCCTGGTGGCGGCGAGTTCACACATATAGCAATCCAAATCTGTAAGGAATTTGCCCATGTGCATCTGATAAGCAAGAGATTCAATGTTAGATAAGAGTTCATGGTGGATAGAGGTGATGAGGGCCTGTGCAAGAGAGACCCGGGTGTGAGGGATGCAAGCAAGGGCCGATGCAAGGAGGGGAAAATAAAGAAGTTGCATATATATCTGATAGATGAGCCAGAGTGGCAAGAACATATCTAGGTGGGAACCAATGGGGATGGTGAGGCAAAAGTCCATGATGTATGTCATGACCTGACAAGAATAGGCATTAGAGGGGATGCCTTGACAGAGGGCATGCATGAAAAGTGGAAGGTCAATGCTGAGAATGCCAGCAGACTGGGTATCAATGGTGGGGGAAGGAACAGGGATAGGTGTGATGATGGCAGGGCCAGTAGAGGTAGCAGGAGGTGAGGCTATGAAGTCCTCAGAAGAAAGCTTAGGGGTAAGCAAAGACAATGGAGAAGAAAAAGTGTCAGTGAGTGGAGAGGGAGAAGAAATGAGCAAGGGCACATTGGGAACTACTACAGCAGGTAACTGAGACATGGATGGTGGAGTGTCAAATGGGGAGTTGCAGGAGTTGGACCCTTGGTTGACAGAGAAAGTCATTGTTGCTTTTGATGGTGATTGGATTTCTTGATGGGGTAAGGAGGAAGAGGAGTGGATGAGGGGAAATGATGGGGGTGGAGGAGTTTATACTTATCCAGAGTGGACTTGGAATGTTTCAAGTTCCTTTCTGGTTTCCAGGAGTTATCTTCTGCCAAGTGTCCTTTCCATCAGATCAGGAATTGATGGTTACCCAGGGGACCACAATGTTTTAATATCTGCTCTAATTCATATTCCTCCTCACCTTCTATAAGGTCTGGAGGGGGAGCAGGGAAATTCTTTCCGTGAATGTCATTTTCACAATAGGGTGATAACAACAATGCATGAAAAACAGGATGGATCTTCCATGTGAATGGGAGGCAGAGATGATAGGTAATTGGGGAAAGGACTTCCATGATGGTGAAGGGTCCTTCCCATTTGGGAGAGAGTTTCAGGTGAATGATAGCCTGTTTCAAGTTGCAGGCTTCTAACCACACCTTATCTCCCTTGGCAAATGGAGAGAAGGTGGAGTGGATGCATAATGCCATGGTCTGGCAGGCTATATCATGGGCAGTGAGTGCTTCATTGTGAGCAGCAAGGAGTGCCTTGGTGCAGTCAGCAATGGCAGGCATCAGTGATTCATCAATGATGGAAGGAAGGGCATGGGGTTTGTATCCCATCATAAGATAGAATGGAGATTGCCCTATGACAGAGTGGGGGTGGTGATTGTGAACAAATTTGGTGTGGGTGATGGAATCAGCCCATCCAGTGGGATTAGAGCTGCAATAAATATGGATGTACATTTCAATCTCCTGGTTTACTTGTTCAGTTTCACCATCAGACTGAGGATGATATGCAGTAGAAAGGGAAAGATTGTACTCAAGGAGTTTCCCAAGCTCCTTGGCAAAGGCAGAAGCAAATTGAGGGCCTCTATCAGAAATGATCTTATCATAAAGACTGTATTGGAGATAGACTTTGTGGAAAAAGAGAGTGGCAATACCCTTAGTGGTAATGGATTTTTTAGTGGGGCAAAGAATTACCCCTTTTGTAAGCCTGTGGTCAACCACAACCAGCAAGGCATCAAAGTCAGAGGATGGCAGGAGATCAGTGATAAGATCACAAGAGATCTGTTGAAAGGGGCAAGTAGCAGTGGAGTGAATAGGGGAAAGAGCAGGGTAAGAAGGATAAGTGTTTGCCTTATTCTGTTGGCAAACAGGACAACCAGCAACATAGTTGCAGACAAAGGAGGTGAGACTGGGCCATCAAAACTTGGCAGAGACAAGTTGGCAAGTTTTGAGATAACCAGGGTGACCAGCAGAGGGGTGGTCATGACATCATTGAAGAATGGCATGACAGAGGTTAATAGAGGAAGGGATAAAGACACAGTTGCAGTAAGTAAGCAAACCGTCAATTTCCTTCCAGTCAGAGGTGCGGGAGTGCAGGAATTTCTCATCGGTGGAGGCATCCTGTTTCTGCAGGATGGAGAGATGAAGGGGATCACCCTGTTGATGCTTCTTAATGTGGGCAGAGAGGGTAGCATCAATAAGGTTAACAAAGAGGGTAAATGAAAGAAGAGTGACTGCCTGGTTGTCCTGGGAAGTGTCAGGACAAAGGTCAGGGCAGTAAGAGAGGATATCTGGCCCAGCAAGAGAAGTGCCAGCAACATGAGAGAGGTACAGGTCAAAGTCAGTGATGTCAAGAAGCCAGCAAGCTTGATGTCAGTTAAGCTTCTGGGGAGATTTAATTTTTGTGATTGGTAAAAACCTGGACTGGAGTAGAGGAGCCAAGGAGATATTGCCTCCAGGCTTTGAAAGCACAGATAACCATGAGAAGTTTGTGATTATAAATGTCATAATTCTGCTTGGCCATGGAAAAGGTTTGGAAGAGGTAGGAACAGGGGTGCCAATCCCCATTCATATCAGTTTGGAGGAGAATACCACCAGATGCATAGATGGAAGCATTGGTGGCAATAGTAAAGGGTCGGGCAAGATCCAGCATTTGTAAAACTGGCTGGGAGAGAAAGATAGCTTTGAGCGAATCAAAGGCTTTCTGAGCAGTGGGGGACCAAGATCAAGCCATAGATTTCTTGGTCAGGTCAAGAAGAGGACAGGTGATAGTGGAATAGTTAGGGATGAATCACCTGTAGAAGTTAGCAAAGCCAAGGAAAGAACAAATGTCCTTGACTTTTGAAGGAGTGGGCCACTGGGAGATGCCAGCAAGTTTAATGGGGTCCATGGCAAGCTTGCCAGGATGAACAATCATTCCAAGATATTCAACTTGGGAGACAGTGAAGGTGCATTTCTCCAGTTTGAGATGGAGATTGAGTTCTGTCATCCATTGAAGGACATGGGCAGTATGTTCCTGATGAGTGTCAGCATCAGAGAAAGAGATAAGGAGGTTGTCCATATAGATGATGAGCCATCCTTCAGTGATCAGATCTCAGAATGAGTCATTCATGAAATGCTGGAAAGTAGCAGGTGAGTTATTTAAGCCAAAGAACATCACCATAGGTTCAAAAAGCCCCTTATGGATAGTGAAGGTGGCTTTCCATTGATGTCCATCTCAAATACAGACATTGTTATAGCCCCAGCGAACATCAAACTTAGTGAAGAGTTGAGCATCATGGAGTTTGTTGATGAGGTCAGAGATAAGAGGAAGGGAGTAGGCATCATGAACAGTGTGCTCGTTAAGATACCTATAATCTTGGCAAGGGCAGAGTTTGCTATCCTTTTTCTTGACAAAGAAGAAGAATAATGCTTGAGGGGATTTGAAGGGACGAATCTTCCCTGCTTGAAGGTTCTCTTCAAGGAAAGCTTCCATGGCCTGTTACTCTGGGGGGAATAAGGGGTAAACCTTGCCAATCTTTGGGACAAATGTGTCCTTCAGATTGATCTCATGATCATAAGGGTGAGAGGGTGGAAGGTAGTTGAGGGTTTTCAGAGTGTTAGAGAATACTGATGCAAACTAAGAGTATTTGGAGGAAAGAGTCATCTTGGATTTGGCCTTTTTAGCCTCAATAGTGAGCTTGGTGGATGTGGTGAGCTAAGTGACAGTGATTTCTGGGAGATAGGGGGAGCAGTGGTCTAAAATCCTGCTAGAGTGGCAGTTGTAGAGTGATTCGTTAATTAACTGCTCTGGGGTAACATAGCCCAAGTAGTGGACCAAGAGTTCATTGTGAGGGACAATGATATCTTCAAGAAGTCCATCAAACTGTGGTTTATGAACAGAGTTGATGCAGTAGGTTGCATCATCAGAGGGGGGATCCAGAATGGTAAGTGTGTTAGCCATCCAGTTGATAGTGGGATTTGTGGTCTGAAGCCACAGGTGTTCAAGAATGATGTTCTCCTTTCCACATGCAATAACATAGCAGGAAACTGGGAGAATGGACTGTTCGAAGCACAAGAGGAGGTTGCAAGTTCAGGTGATCTTCCCTTTCTTGCTCTCTGAGTGGTTAACATTCTGAATGACGATCAGTTCATTGAGTTTCTTAGTGGGGAACTGGTTCTTCTTGATGAAGTTCCAGTTGATGAAACAGCTTCTTGCCATCCTGGCCTTGAGTCTAATCTGTCCCAGTGGACACCTTTATACTAATAGCTGAGGTTTTGTACTAGGACCTCAGAGAACTAGGCAAGAAGAAAGAAGCAAAGAGTTAAGGACTTGTATAAAGCCAAAGGCTCAAGTGTGCAAGACTGGGGAGTTCCAGCTTGCACCAGCCCTTTATATATGATACAGTATTGTGCACAGACCAAGTAATTGGACTGGCCCTAACTATGCTACAGTAATATGACCAATGGCATTAAGAGAGCAAGTATCTTAGCAGTTCCACATGGAAGCTGCCAGGCAATGATACCATGGTCTAGAATGTGACTAAGTGAAGGTGTGAAGGTGTGAAAATGTGAAGATGTGAAAAGGTTCAAAGGTGTCCCATGGTCACATGATGGAAAAGTGAAAAAGCAATTATAACAGTTGATGCAGTTGATTTGTGCTCCACTGTCAATAAGAGCATGGGTCGCTATGACTTTCTTGGCATGAGTAGAGGGAGAACTTGAATCGCAATCTTCATAGATTTCTTGGAAGTGAATACAAGTACAGGTGCACAAGAGAAGGAGGGAGTACCTTGCATAGAGGAGGTACTCCATTTTAAAAACCCTGCCTTTCTGTCTCCTTCCTTTGTTCTTTCTTTGCAACTACTCTTGCCACCCCATCATCAGATTCATCATCACTAACCTACTCAATCTTTGTCATCAGTTCTTTGGCAGAAACCTTCTTGACATGAGAAGTTTCCTTGGTGGTGGCAGAGGAAGAAGTGGGGAAATTTGGGCAGGCAGTGTTGATATGACCAGGTTTTCGGCATCTAAAACAAAGTTTATTCTTGATGCAGAAGGCTCTACCTGCTTCAGTCAGGCATCCCTTCTTTATGGCATCAACATCCATTGCATTCAGATCTTTCTCCAGTTTGGATGAGATAGAGGGGGGTGAGGGAGTCCAGGTAAATGTGCAAGGATTCTTTTGCCATTGTTCTATAGAGTGGGCATGCTCCATAGTTCCTTGAAAGTAAGTGGCCTTAGTATATCACTTGGCAATAGTAGAGGGAGTTGTATTCAGGTTATGAATGCAATATAAGAGGTAGGATGCAAGTCCTGTTTTGAAATATCCAATGAGGATGTTGTCATCAGTGATTTTAGCAGTGACGACACAGTTCTGGAACTCAGCAGTATATTCAGCCAGGGAGGGTGTCCATTTGCCTTTCTTTCCTTGTTTCATCGGAGTGTTCACCAACCAATAAATGGCAGTGTTAACTGTGTCTTGTTGTTGGAAAACTTTCAGGAATGCAGAGGTGAAATGGGAAAACTTTCCCATGGTAACAGTCATTCTGGAGATGCATTTCTTTCAGTATGTTGCAGCCCATGACAGTGCTGGCCCTTTTGTCATAAATGAAAGGGCAAACACAATCTTCTTCTCATCCAAGTCATAGACCATGCTGTTAATGAAGAGATAGAACTGGACTGTGTCTAGCCAGTTCTTGGCCTTGGATTGATTGCCATCAAAGTGCTCAGGAGCACTAAGATGAAGTTCCATAGGCTTGGTGGTGGAAGTGGAGGAACCAGACATAGTAATGGATAGAGAGGGGTGGGGTTGAGGAAGAGTAAATGCAGGTTGGCATTGGACTGGAGTAGTGTTATGCTATTGGTATCGGTGTCGATGTTGCTAACCCTAGGCAAGGGCTGGTCGTTGTCGGTTTCGGTATAGATGATAAGCAAGAAGGTAATGACATGAGTGTATGGTAGAACACTGTCCAGGTACTGGTACAAGTGCTCAAGACTGAGGAGTCTTGAGATACTACACTACAGTTTATATAGGTTTGAGTATCGTGCATGGACCAAGACCCTGATGGGATAATTCCCATAGGCCCTGCATGGGGATCAAAAAGAAGCGAAGACATTGTGAGAATAGCCAATGGCCGAAAAGACTCGATGCTTCTGAAATGGAAGAATAACGGAAATGAAAAAGAGCTGGAAGGCTGTGGTTAACCCTAAGCCCTGAGTCTAGACTCTGTCATGTGACTCGTCACGTGCTCTGATAAGATAAAAGATTAGATAACCACGTGGAAAGATAAGATAAGGTCACGTGATCGAAAAGTGAAAAATGTATCATAACAAGTAGAAGATGGTGGAGTCTGGGCTCAAGGGATTTGCAAGGAAGAGGAGAGTTCATGAGCAAGGTCATGGTCTTCTTATACTTCTTCTTGAGAGGGGACAAGGATATCTGTGAGTGCATCTTCTGGTATGGAAGGGCAATTTGGAGGAGAGGGGTTCTTGGGTTCTGAAGTGGATTTGAGAGAGTCTGAGGTAGAGGTGCAAGGCTCCCCCCAGAGAGAGTCAAACAGTGAGGGTTGTTTGGGTGGAATGGTGGGAGTGGACTAGAGCAATGCTAGCCACAAGTAGATAACTGTTGTGCATCTATCGCAACTACCACTTTCACATCATGTGATCATGGGAAGCCTACTACTTTTCAGGATTAACCCTAGCCTAGGACCAGCAATACTTTATGAGTATCTTCAGGTTAGTGGTCACATGATCCATCTACGGATCTTCCCTGGATCTGCCCAATCTCAGACCTGGTCATTTCTATGGATCTGATGGATCTCAGAGGTGATCTCATCTGTGGCAGAGATCCCCATCCTCATGATAACCATGGCCCCTCTCTTCCATTCTATGCACCTTAGTTGCAAGGCCACAGCCTCACTCCTCATCTCTGCTCCATGCTTATTCCTTATGGCCTACACAAGTTCTCCTTTATCACCATTGGTTAGCTTACTGTACCAATACTTAGGGCAGGACATAGCTACATGGTCCATGCACCTCCCTAGGCAATATATAAGGGAGCCAGTACTGGTGATAAAGTCCTCAGACTTAATCACTTCAGTAATACTTGGCTTTATAGCTCTTCTTTGGAAACTAGGCTCTTTTAGGCATAGGCCCTTAGCAGCATGGGCACGAGTCTCATCTGAGTCCTTCTCATTATATATTCTTTGGTTGCTCCTCATTTGAGCCTCCATTGAGTTCTTCCATGTGTTCCTCCTCTAGTTAACTTCATCTAGGTATAGCCTCTGGTTTCCAGAGTTGTAACAATAACGCTACCTCTTTTGTTATGCTAGGCCCAGATAGGGACAGGCATAGACCTTGCTGTAGGAAAGGAGGATGAAGCAAACCAAAGGTAAGCTTTAAAACAAGTGGAAGGCAACAAACAAAGTGTTGTGCCTTAGAAGTACCAGCTACACTTCCAGGGGTGTGCCAAGATCAGATGCTGATGATCCTCTGGTTAAGTGCCAGGACACAAGTAGTGGATTCTGAGTATGTAGGTACAGGGAGTAGTGGGGATGCAAAGACTGTGAGGAGATTGCAAGGTAGAAGTAGTGTAAAGAAAAGAAAACAGGAAGTATGCTACTTTATAGTACAGCTAATAGAGTTGAAGCAGAGATGAAGTGAGTAATCATGCTGACAAATGATGAGTAAGGTATCCATATAGAAATGGATGGAAAGAGATGGAACAATTATGAGTCAGCTAAGTGGAGATAGAAGGCCCAGGCAAAGGGCATAATAAGAGAGCAGTCTAGGCTAGGCTAGAATGCGAGAAGAGCAGAATCTACTGATGACAAATGAGCAAGAGAGCACCTAAGGTGCATGAAAAGCAGAAGCTACAATGAGAGGAAGGAAAAAGAGAAAAAAAAGGAGGAAATGTAACAATTAGTTTCTTTTTCATTTACTTTTTTATTCTAGCTTCTGATCTTTATGCATTTTCAATGCTTCCTTGTTATATTCTGGAACATTTAGACTTCTTTGTTTCAGAACATTTCTTTAGTCATCAGCTATTACTCATAGTCTGCTTCCTTTACATTTTATCCACTTTCATACAGATTACTTACTTAGCTATAGTTATCTGCTCTGACTCATTTAACTAAGTCTGAACCTTATTTCCCTTAGTATAAGTAGTGTACCCTATTCCCTTTGTTTTTTATGCTACTTTTGCCTTATTTCACCTTATTCTCCTTAAAACACCTGAATCTCATGTTCTATCCTTTCAAGAGAGTTCCTGCTTGCAACTATTATTGACAAGTGTCATAGTTCTTGACAAGTTAGTGCCCTTATTTTATTCCCAACCTTTACTAAGGGATATATGGTGCCATCTGTTATAATTGGTCCCATTTTTTCCTCTTTTATTCTAGCTTCTGCTCTTCACACATTTCACATGCTTTCTTGTTACATTCTGAAACATTCAGACTTTTTTGTTCCAGAACATTTCTTTAGTCAGCAGCCATTACTCATAGTCTGCTTGTTTCATAATCCATCCATTTTCATATGGATCACTTACTTAGCCATAGTAATTCACTCTAACTTATTTAACTGAGTCTAAATCTTGTTTCTTTCAATATAAGAAGCATACTTTGCATCCCATGTTTCTTATGCTACTTCTGCCTTATTTCACCTTGTATTTCTCTAAAACCTGAGCCCTCCTTGTAACTCTTTGTTGGAAAGATTCACCTTCATCCTTAATGAGCCCAGTATTCTTGTTTCATCCCTAACCTTCACTGAGGATACATGGTGCCATTTCACATTTATATCATCACCCTAGATCCTAGGCTAACCTTTGTCAAGCCTTACTTCTTAGTGCTAGCCTTAAAGGTCCACATTAGTTACTACCTGGGTCTAGCACAATACCATCCCACATTTGCACCATCACTATTTCCCTTGAGCAATGTTAAAACTACTAATAATCACAACTTATAGCAACCTAGTTACTTCACTGTCAGATCTAATCCTGGGGATACTGAAGAATCTTCTAAGCCAAGCATGCTGCTAGGCTGTAGAGAGGCTAGAGAGGGTAAAATCTAGATGCAAGGTACTATTGGAATTCAGAGTAACAATAAGAAAGAGCTCCAGAACAAACTCCTGGATTGAATCCACTGATAATGCTTAATCTGTAGATAAGAACATAGCTCTAGGGGCTTCTAAAGAATTCTGGAGATTCCAGAAGGTCAAAGAGAGCCTTTCTTGGGTTAGATAGGACTTGGCTTCACCTTATGTGGTATGCCCTTGCATAATCTAATGTCTGGATTTCAGAGGGGTTAGAAAAAGAGGAAAGAGCAGTTTTACAGCTCAATAGGAAGAACAGGCAAGATAAGGAGTGTCAAGCCTAGTTATAATAAGAACAAGCCCTTAGGATTTCCTTAAGAATTCCGTCAAGGCCTGGAGTTACTCCAGAGTAAACCAGAGATTCAGAGAATAAGCTTGGAAGCTCAATTAGAGTGAGGACAAACTCAAGACAGAGATGTTTTCATCAATATTCAAAATACAGTGCCATATAGAAGTTACAGTAGCAAAAAGGACTAAGAAAGGAGGGGAGATAAGACTGGAGTTATCTCAGAAGTGAAGACAGATGCCAATGCATCTTGAAGATAAATGGAGATATCAGCAATAACAGCATCAAGGCATGTTAGTCTGAAACTGAAAGATGGTAAAAAAATGTGAGAGTTAAAACAGGAACATGAAAGGAACAAGAGCAGAAGAAAGTGCAGAGTTGAAATGGAATAGTCTGGAGAGAATGAAGAAGAAATGAAGTTGTACTAAATGACTGAAAATAAGACAAAGCTAAATTGGAATAGAGTGGAAATAAAATGAAGAGTTGGAGCAGCTATAGTATTACTAGTGCAGGGAAAGCATGAGCACAACTGGAGTGGGATGGAGTAGTAGTGGGAAGGCTGGAGTTGGATGGGGAAGAATTAGAAACTAGTATAGCTTATTGGCAAGCACTAAGTGTGAAAAACCAAGTAGAAGTCAGGTCAGAATTGAATTTAGAATGCAGAATATAACTGTTACAGCGCAAGCCTAACATGACAGTTGCACGTGACCGTGGGAACCTTAGAGCATGTGATGCGCTGGTCATGTGATCAGTTGCACATGATCATGCAAACGAGTTACCTTACAAGGCAAGCCCTAGGCTAGGGTCAGTAGTTCTTTATGAGTATTCCCCTGCACTAAAGGTTTAGGTCATGTGATATGGCTGGATCCCCGATGGGATCTTAGATCAGTATCCGATGATATCTCTACAGAGATTAGGATCTGCATCTGTGGCAGAGATCTAGATAGATCTCCTCGGCCTCAAGGTTACCATGCCTCTTTCATAGATCCAGATCTAGGTGCTTCCCTTCCATTCTCCCACATCCTCATGGTGTGGCGTATCTCTTCTCCATCCCTTGATCCATGAGGCCACTGCCTCACTCCTACCTCACGCCCCATGCATTCCCACTATATCTATTTAGAGGTCAGAGCTCCTAACGCTATTGGTGTCCACAGATAGCATAGATTAGGGTAGGTCTCCTGTAGCTGGTCCATGCATAGTAGCCAGCAATATATAAGCAGGAGATGTCAAGGCTGGGTTCTCTAGTCTTGACCTCTTGTGACTTCAGCTAGATCACAGCTCGATCTAAGGGCCACCCCCTAGTGGGAGTCCCCCTCAGCTCTCATCCGCTGCCTGGCTAGGTTTATACACTAGACCTCATCAGAGACTCATCCTTTCCCTTTGCCTAGTTAGGGGCCACTAGTCAAAAGCCTCATAGAAGATTTAGGAAAGTCCAGAGACCATTGGCGTTCCCCAAGAGAGAAGGTTCAGAGGGTGGGAAGTTTCCCACAACAATAACAGGCTGACTCTTTATCAAGCCCTATCTTAGCCCTAGCCCTAAGGTCTACATTGGTCTCTACCTGGGCCTAGCATAACAAAAGAAGTAGCATATATAGTGGCTCAAAATACTGTCCCAATGTTTGCATGTTTTGCACTAAATGCAATGGCTGTCAATAACTACTAATTATCAGGCTAGACTATAAGTGTATGAAATGCAGTACTTGCCCTTGGCTTTCTATTGGTCCAATAATTAAAGCATTTGGTTATGTTTTGGTAACATGGCAACCATATCAAAATAACAACTTATTGAATTAGTTTTTTGACTTTGAATTTCCATTACATATATTGGACCCTGAAGTATTGTAAGATGATTATATATCTTATGTAAGCAATATATTATGTCACTAATTAGCCTGCAGCATATATAAACCCTACCATCACAAATAAATTCCCTTATTTTCATTATAAAATATCTTTCTGCTGCTTAAAAAGATAACATTATTTCTCTTGTTATACATCTAGTGAATTCAATGGTCTCTAGCATGTGACTATAAGAGCTTATAAGCATGTGATTGTGTGAATAAATAGCCTTATTAAGGATAATCCTAGACTAAGGCTAAGTTCTTTATATCAGAGTATTTCCCTGCACAAGTATCAATTATGTAATGTGGCAGATCTCAGATAAGATCCAGGTACAGTCTTCAATAACATCTGATCTTATAATCTAAATAGAGAATCTAATCTATGGCAGAAATCCAGATGAATTTCCTTGGCTTTGCCATTGCCATGTCTAATTTATATCTATAATTCAGTGCACTTTCTTTTCATTTTTTCACATCCTTATAGTGTAATATTTGTTATAATGCACATTTTCCCTTTTATTTCATTTTTCACCCTGTTGCATTTCCCTTTAACTCTTCACATGTTCACACCACATGACCATGTCACCATGTCACAACTTCACTATTTCACACCTTTACCACTTTACACTTTACTAGATCTAGGCTAATCTAGCCTATAATCTTATATTATCTGTTTTTCTTATATATTTCTAGACTTTTACTCTCTTTCTGCCATTGGGCAGCTTACTGTATACTACTGTAGAGCAGGGCACACTCTCTTGATCCATGCTCAAGATGCATTAGTATAAAAGGGGTGCAAGTCCAAGCTGAAGTCTCCAGTCTTGTGCACTTGAACCTCTAAGGTTTTTACAAGTTCCTTGACTCAGTATCCCTCTTGCCTAGTTCTCTGAGCTTCTGGTTCAAAGGTTAGGCTTTAGCAGAACCCCAAGCAGTAGCAGAAGTGCACACCAAGGCTATAGATATAGTTGCTTAAAGTCTTGCAGTATAACATATGCACATAATGATTGAACCATAGAGGACTGAAAGAATATAATATAGTCTGATGAGACTAAGATCAATTATCTGGAATCAGATATAAGATATGGGTGAAGTGGGAACTACCTGCTACTTCTTGATACTCGTGACGGCCTTGGTGGACACTCCTTTCTAAGACCTTCTGTAGCTTTTGTTCTAGTGGCTACAACTAGGCAACTGATAGTTGGAGCCAAGTGACTCTTGTATAAACCTGAGGACTAGACAAAGAGCAAGAGCTGAAGAGGAATCCAACTAGGATCAGGTCTTAGATCACTTCTGTAGGTTCTAGACTAGAGGTCAAGAGAGCAAGACTGGGGAATACCCAGCTTGCACCCCCTGCCTTATATATTGTCAAGCATGGCACACAGACCATGTACAAAGGGTCTACCCTAATATGTGCTATCTGTGGTCACCAATAGTGTAAGTAGCTCCTGCCTCTAAATAGATAGATGAGGGAAAGCATGGGGCAGCAATGAGAAGTGAGGCAGTGGCCTCATGGATCAAGGAATGGAAATAAAAGAGAAACCACACCATGAGGATGTGGGAGAATGGAAGATGGCACAGGATTAGATCTATGAGTGCAGCATGGCTGCCTAGAGGCTGAGGAGATCCAATCTGAATCTCCACCACAGATCAGATCCTAATCTAGATCGTAAGATCAGATATCATTGGATAGATCTAGATCTCATCTAGAGATCTGCCACATCATGAGACCAATACCTTGCACCAAGGAATACTCTGAATATAATAAAGGAAAGGACTTAGACCTTAGCCTAGGGTTTGCCTTATTAGGCAACTCATTCACATGGTCACATGCAACTGATCACATGACCAGCGCATCTCGTGCTCTACAGTTCCCATGGTCATGTGAGACCACTGTGTTAGGCTTGCGCTGTAACAATGGGTATGAAAAAGGCCAGAAGAAGGCCTTAGTAATAGATTAATGGAAGATGTTATGAATTTAAATCAATAGCAAGAGGAAACTATCTTGAAAGGTGTTTAAAACTGGGGAGAACAAAAGAATGGTAGCCTAGAGAAAGCAATAGGAAACAAGATAAACAAGTAAACAAGTGCTCTAGACTGGGGAACCAGTCTATACCCTTGCCTCTTTATATATTGCTACAAAGTATGCATAGACCAGGCCATAAGAAATATATAAGGTAGCTAATATATAGAAAACAATGCTAAATAAGGAAATAGGGCAAAAGGAAACTAAATAGAAACCAATGGCAAATAGGGAGTAATTAGTAAAAGAAAGCAAGGCATAGGTAAGGTATGACAGCAGAGGGCTAGGCCATGACATTAGAGAAAGTCTAGGTTATAATAAGGTAAAAGACTATGCTATATAAAGTTCAAAGGCTAGACCAGGCTAGACCTAATCACATGACATGATAAAATATAAGATAAGATGAGATAAGGTAATATAAGATAAGATAAGATCAAAGAAAGTGGTCAAAGATAGTAAATAGTAAAGAAAACTTAGCTTAGAGTAAAAATGAAAATGATCCCTAGCTAAGTAGTGCCAGTGTATAACAAAAGGAACTATAAAGCATGGAGGAGATTTTTTGATGATATAAGAATATATGACTTGGCAAGGGACTGAATATGCCATCAGAATTGATGGTGAAATGAATGAAAATCTTTATCTTTAAATTTTGAAGGAAGGACTTCTGCAAACCATGAATTATTATAATCTCAATTCTTCTGATGTTATTTTTCAGCAGAACAATAATTCCAAGCATATCTGCAAAATGGTTAAGAAATGGCTAAAGGAATAGAAGTTTAGGACCATTATATAACCTGCAAAGTCTTTAGATCTCAACCCTATTGAATATCTCTGGTGGTACCTCAAGAAAAGGCTTGCTAAGTATAAAAACCCCTCTAATAAAATAAAGGAGCTTTGAAATAGAATTGAGATAGAGTGAAAGAAAATATCAGTGGAGAAGTATTAGGCATTGATTAAAAGCATGTCTAGGAGGGTCAAAGCAGTTCTTAAAGCAAAGGGTGGCTATACCAAGTACTAATTATATCCTAATAATCAAAAGTACATAAAGCATTCTATTATAATGCACTTTTTATTTCTTCTTATTTTTCCCATCTTTTTACTTTTCACTGACTTTTCACAATGCCATATAACATGATCCTGGTAACCCTTACCACTTCACTCTTTTCACATCTTCACATATCACATCTTCACCTTTCACTCTTTTATATCATTACAAGTCTAGACTATAATATTATATTTTATATAGCCATATGTCTTGTCTCATGTAGTTCTAGGTCCCTACTTCTTTTTCACCATTGGTTGGCTTACTTTACACTAGTTCAGGGTAGGCCAGACTTATATGGTCTATGTGCACATCTGTATTACATTAAAGATCTAAGTTCAAGCCTGGAGATTCTCCAGTCTTATATACTTGAGTTTAGCTTTATACAAGTTCTTGACTCCTTTCTCTTATTCCTCTTGTCTAGTTCCCTGGCCTCTAGTTCAAAGGCTTCTTTAAGCTCAAGCACAACCCTTTCTCTTCATTTAAAGTAGTTCAATATAAAAAATGTGTTTTATATTTTATTGGAGTCTCTGTTTTCAAATGGTTATATCTCCATAGCCACTAGGCCAAATCACATGAACTAAGGGCTAAATGGTAGCCAAGAGTAAGAACTATATTTGATTCTACCAAAGTGAAATGAAATTCCCACAAGAGTTTGCAGGGCACTTCATGTACATTTTCTCTTTTGTTTTTTGTTTTTTATCTTAGCTTCTAATGTTCTTGCATTTCAGATGCTTTCTTTTTGCACTCTGAAACTGTTATAGTAGGCCTAAGTAGGGACTAGTATAGACCTCTGTGAATATATCCTAATATCAAGGGTCAAGAATAAACCCAAAAAGAAGAAGAATATCTTGAGGAGTATCTACATTAGAGACAAATCAGGGAAAGGGGAAGAAACAAGTGCTTTAGACTAGAGAATCTAATATATGCCCTTGTCCCTTATATATTGCTAACCATGAGGCTTACATGAGGCAGCTAACATAAGACTACATAAGGGATAAGGGCATAGGAAAAAAGATTCTGGTACAATAAGACAAATGGAAGAGGAGCTAAAGCAGTAAAAGTAAGGTAAGTTCATAACAGGTAAGGCTTAAAACAATGGTTAGTCTTGAGACAAAGGACAGATGCAAATGTGAAATGGCACTAAGGAGCCTCTTAATAGAGGTGGAGGCAAAGCAAGAACACTAGAACTTGCTAAGACAAAGAATTGCTTGCCAATAAAAGTCACAAGCAGAAATAAGGGTGTCTGCCAACAAGAATTCACAAACAAGATGGTGTTTACCAGGACACATAATACAAGGTGATCAAATAAGAGGTAATTAAAGATGATATCAGAGGTAGAAGTAGCATAAAAAGCAGAGAATATAAAGTATGCTACTTTATAGTATAGTAAATAAGGTTTGGACTCAGTTGAATAAGTCAAAGT
This sequence comes from Pulveroboletus aff. viridisquamosus, assembly GCA_038088935.1. Classification (NCBI taxonomy): domain Eukaryota; kingdom Fungi; phylum Basidiomycota; class Agaricomycetes; order Boletales; family Boletaceae; genus Pulveroboletus; species Pulveroboletus aff. viridisquamosus. The sequence goes on from JBBPJW010000042.1 coordinate 58,247, forward strand.
TTGTAACTAAAGGTGACTAGTGATTCATGTGAAAATAGATGGAATATAATAGAAGATGGCCATAAGTAATGGTCACTAAGTTAGGGAATGTTCTAAAATAAAAGAAATCTGAAGGTTCCAGAACATAACAAGTATTACACTAGGCCCAGGTAGAGACTAACATAGACATTATGGGTAGAGCTAGGGCTAGAAAGGCTTGATGATGGTCAGCCTTGAGTACTAGAGATAGTGCAAATGTAGAATGGCACCATAGTCCCACAATAAGCATTGGAGACAAGACAAGAACACTGAAACTTGTTGAGAATACTTGGGTTATGCTTGCCATTGAGGAAACACAAGCAGGACTTCCTTGGTAAGGGTAGGGTAAAGGTTCCAACAATGCTTTGAAGAAAGCAAGATAGAATAAGGCAGAAGTAGCATAAGGAACATGAGAGGGAGGATACACTACTTATACTAAGGTAAATAAGGTTTAAAGTCAGTTGAATAAGTCAGATGACATGACTAATGATCCATGTGGAAATGGATAGAACATGGTGGAAGCAAACCATAAGTAATATCTGCTAACTAGATGAATGTTCTGGAATAAAGGAAGTTTAAAGGTCCCAGAATATAACAAGGAAGTGTCAAGGACACACAAAGTTCTGAAGCTAAGACAAGGGAAGAAAAGAAAAGAACCAATCATAACAACAAGAAAGCACTCAAGATACATAAAAAGTAAAGGCTAGAACAAGAGAGAAAAGAAAAAGAAAAAAACATAACAGGAATTTTAAGATTTTCTTTACTTTAGAACTTTTCCTTTTCTTCAGTCAGTGGCTATTACTTAAAGTCTGCTTCCATTGTATTTCATCTGTTTCCACACAGATTACTTAGTCACTGCTTAGTTATCTCACTAATTCATTCAACTAAGTCTTATTTTTATTCCCTGTACTATAAAGTAGTGTATTTCATCTTTTTTACTTCTTATGCTACTTCCATCTCTAATATCACTTTTGATTACCTCATCTATTCCCATGATCACCTTGTACTGTGTATTCTGGTAAATACCATCCTATTTGCAATCCCTTTCTGGCAAACATTTTTAGTCCATGCTTGCAATATCCACTGGCAAGTTCTTCTTCAACTTAGCAAGTCAGTGTTCTTGCTTTATCTCCACCCCTACTAAAAGGCTTTCTGGTGCTATTTTATGTTTGCATCTGCCATTTATCCCTAGGCTAACTATTGTCAAGCCTTTTTTGCCCTGGATTTAAATTAGACATTGGAATGCTTTTTGAAGTTACAATATGGGATATATCATGGATTTAGGCCAACAAAAAGAGGAAATCACCTTGTGGGGTACCTAGACTAGGAAAAACAAAGGAATGGCAGCCCAGAAGAGGCATTAAAAAACAAGGTAATTAGGTAAACAGGATTAACAAAGTGCTCTAGACTTGTTATATCCTATGCAACAAAGTTTACTCTGTTCTGTCTCCAGTGCAACTCTGGTTACTCTTTATTTATTAGCTATGTGTTATTAAGTTTCTCTTGCCTTTGTTACTGTCTACTAATGACACTTACAACATCATATACTTAATTCTGAGCCATTCCAATACAACTCCATAGTTATTCCAATCTTACTTCCTGTTCCTATTTCTTTTCTTCTTTTTGTTTCTATTATCCTTCAGTTTCATTTTTGTTATACATGCCAAGATTGATGTGCCACTTAACTCACAAGAAAAGGAAAATGGAATAAGAGGAGCTATGAGTTAATACTAATGATACAAGTGCTTAAAGCTAAGGCCTTTGAGATATTACAGCTACAGTATTTATATGCTACAGTTGTGCATATGGACCAAGTCCCTAATGGGAACTTTCTCATACATGCAGCATAGGGATCAAAAAAAAAAAAGAAGCATTCTTGGGAACCATTAAGGGTCCAGCTTCTAAGAATGGAAGAGAAGCAAGAATAATGGAAATAAAAACTAACTCTGCAGAGTCTAAAGGCATGAGGGTAACCCTATGCCTTGAGTCAGATGACTCATCATGTGTCCTAATAAGATAAAAGACTAGATAATCACATAAAAAGGATAAAATAATGTCATATGATCAAGAAATTGAAAAAATGCCTTATAATAATCTTGACATGACATTATCAGTGTCATTCCTTACATCTCTATTCATATCCAGGTTGCATTGGTATCTGACTTTACTTCTGAGATAACTCCTGTCTTATCTCCTTTCTTTCTTTAATTAATCCACTTCTTTGAGGTATCAATACTATAGCTCTATATCTTGTACCTCAGTTTGAATATCAGCATAATCCAGCACTCTCTCCTATAGTTCTGCATTCACCTTCTACTTTGTAACCAGGCCCTATACCCTTATACCTCTGAATCCAAGTCTCTATGACTTGTTATGCATCTAATCATGGTGCCTCTATATATGACATGAACCAGTGTGTGACAGCAATAACTACCAACAACAAAAGGGCTTTTATGCTAGTAACCCCAAACTAGGCAAGAAGGAAGAGAATGAGTCTAGACAAGGAAAGGGAGTAGCCCAGAGTTAATACTAGTTCAAGTGCCTAGGCTAAAGGGAAGTAGAGATACAAGGTGGTCAAAACTGGGAAAAGTCCAAGTCTCTCTCTACCCATATATATATTAAAGCAGAGGCATATAGCCTCAGTATAGGATTAGTAGCTACTATCTAGGGACATCAATAGTAGTAAGTATGCATGCTAATAAATAAGAAAGCATAAGGTATAGGATAGAGATAAGGCAGTGGCCTTGTGGATCAGGAATGGAAAAGAAGAGAATTACACCATGAGAATATGGGAGAATAAAAGGGAAGATGCAGGAACAGCAGATATGAATAAGACATGGCTATCATAAGACTAAGGAGATCCCATCTGGATTTCTGCCTCAGGTTGATTTTATTCTAGATCTATTAGATCAGATATTATTGGTATTAGATCTGGATCTCATTTTGAGATCTGCCACATTACATGACTATCACCATGCATTAGAGAATACTCTGAATAAAACCAAATCTATGCCTAGAGTTAACCTTGTTTAGGCAAGTGAGTCTTATGATCATATAATAAGACTATCAGTCTTTGCTAAGCACATAACATGACTTACTCCAATCCTCTGACCCTTTCTGCCTTCTTTCAAAATTCAGGGCACCAGAACTAGTACAAAGATATACCACATAAGGTAAAGCCAAGCTTTATTTAACCCTTTTTCCAGAGAATTCTGGAGAAAATCCAGAGTATGTTCAAGTATTTAATAAGACTAAAGAACCACTCTATCCTCTTTCCCTTCTTCATATATTGCTACAGATTGTGCATGGAACAGGCTATAAGAAATAAATGAGTAGCTGGTATATAAAGAACAATGCTAAATAAGATAATAGTAGTATAGTCTTAACTTGATAATAAAAGCAGTAAGAAGGAAAACCAAGAGTAAAACACTGTACAAGCCACTAAACTGGGCTAGGCAGAAGTAAAAGTGAACTTGAAAAGGCTAGAGACTAAATAAATTACTCAGAAAAGCCAAGAAAGGCAGATTGAACAAGTGATTAAGTCTAAAGAAGACATGACTTATTTGAATGCCCTATTATGTCTACTATACACAAACCAATACAAGTAACTATAGTAAAGGTAACAAGAATAATAAGGGAAATAGTACAAACCATAACAAATAGAGCAATGGGGAATTAAATAGAAACCAATGGCAAATAGAGAGTAATTAGTAAAAAGGGACAAGGCAAAGATAATATATGACATTAGAGGGCTAGGCCATGACATTAAAGAAAGGCTAGGCTATAATAAGGTAAAATGCTATGCTATATAAGGGATAGAGGCTAGACCAGGCTAGATCTGACCATATGGCATAATAAAATATGAAATGAGATAAGATGAGATGAAATAAGTTAAGTTAAGTTAAGTTAAGTTAAGATTTAAAAAAGTGGTCAAAGATACAGTTGTAAATACTAAAGATAACATAGCTTAGAGTAAAAATGAAAAAAAAAACCCTAGATAAGTAGTGCTAGTATAATAGAATAAAATAATATGAGGTAACTTGCAGAGATTGAGAAAAGAATAAATGTTAACCAGTATGTGGATATTCTAAAGAACCACTTACTGCTGTTATACACTGGCACTACTTAGATAGGGGCTATTTTTCATTTTTACTCTAAGCTAAGTTTTCTTTACTATTTACTATCTTTGACCGCTTTCTTTGATCTTATCTTATCTCATTTTATATCTTATCATACCATGAGGTTGGGTCTAGCCTGGTCTAGCCTTTGTACCTTATGTAGCATAGCCTTTTATCTCATTGTAGTCTAGACTTTCTCTAATGTCATGGCCTAGCCCTCTGCTGTCATACCTTACCTGTGCCTTGCTTTCTTTTACTAATTACTCCCTATTTGCCATTGGTTCCTATTTAGTTTCCCTTTGCCCTATTTCCTTATTTAGCATTGTTTTCTGTATATCAGCTACCTCATGTATTCCTCATGGCCTGGTCCATGCACATCTTGTAGCAATATATAAAGGGGCAAGGGCATAGACTGGTTTCCCAGTCTAGAGCACTTGTTTACTTGTTTACTTTGTTTTCTAGTGCCTTCTCTAAGCTGCCATTCTTTTGTCCCCCCAGTATTGGGCACCCCCCAAGGTGGTTTCCTCTTGCTGTTGGTCTAGATCCATAACAACTGCCCAGCATGGAGGAATCTGATATTTTTCTGGAAAATCTTATATTCTAGCAAGACAATGACTTTAAGCACAAGTCTTACAAGGCCAAGAAGTTTCTAAAAGACCATGATATTACTGTTTTAAATTAGCCTTTACAGTCTTTAGATTTTAATTCCATTAAATATCTATGGGGTTATATTAAAAAAGAACTCTGCAAGTATTTAACACAGGCTAAAGGAGTTTGGGAGCTTTGGAAGAGAGTGGCAGAAGTTTGAAACAATATAGTGTTATAATGTACATTTTTTATTCTCTTTATTTTTTCCATCTTTTCACTTTTACTTTTACTCTTCACATTGTCATATCATATGACCATGGTAATCCCTACCATTTCACAACTTTACATGTTACACCTTTACAATTCACTCTTTCACATATTACAAGTCTAGACTGGTCTAGGCCATGACATTATATCTTATTATAGCCTTATATCTTGTCTCATGTATTTCTAGGTCCCTACTCCTTTATCACCATTGGATGGCTTACTATACAGTAGTTTAGAATAGGCCAGACCTACATGGTCTGTGTCTACATCTGTAGCATATATAAGAGGTCAGTGCTATAGCCTGGATTTTTCAGTCTTATGCACTTGAGCCTTATGCTTTATACAAGTTTCTTGACTTTTTATTCTCTATTTCTTTTGCCTAGTTCCCTGACCTCTAGTTTAAAGGCCTCTTAGCCCAAGTTAGTAGTTAGTATCCTTCAGATGTTTCAAGTTATAGCTCAATGCAAAGGACATATTTCATATAGAGCCAGAGATATATTAGAACTTGATTGAAAGTATGCCTAGAAGTATTACATATTTAGCAAACATGATGGTTTCAAGCATGTGACCATGGGAACTATTGAGCATGTGATGCAAATGGTTGCATAATCATGTAACCAGGAGCACATGATCATGTAAACAAGTAGCCGTATAAGAATAACTCCAGGCTAAGGCTAAGTTCTATTTATCAGGGTATTTCCCTGTACTAGGTATCAGTCATATGATGTGGCAGATCTCAGATGCAATCCAGGTACAGTTCCTGATGACATCTGATCTTATGATCTAGATAGAAGATCTAATCTGTGGCAGAGATTCAAATAGATCTCCTTGATCTTGCTGCTACCATGCCTCTTTTATATCTCTGATTCTATGTGCCCTCCATTCTCCCACATCCTCATGGTGTGGTTCTCTTCCATTAAATTCCCTGATCCATGAGATCACTGCCTTACTCCTTACTTTCACCCCATGCTCTCACCTCACTTATTTAATATAGGCCTTACTACTATTGGTGTCCATAGATAGTAGTTATTAGGGTAGGCTCCCTGTACTTGGTCCATGTGCAGACCCTGGCAATATATAAGGCAGGGAGTGCAGGCTGGGTTTTCCCCAGTCTTGCTCTACTTGTCCTTTAGGCTAATTACCTGTGAAATTATACAAGTAGCTTACTAGATCTCTTTGCCATCCCAAGATGGAATTCCATTAAGCTCTCTTCTGGCTAGAGCTCCTTTGGTTGCTGAGCTTACACTTTATACAGGACCACCATATCTTTCATTATACAGCAGCCTAGTTAGGGGCCACTAGCACAAAAGCCCTGCTTTACAGTTTAAGAATAAAAGCATTTATTAGGGACATCTTAAGTATCAAGGCTATAACAGGCAGAGCACCCATAACAAGAAGAATCCAAGCCATAATTAAAGCCAAGAGGGGTAATACAAAGTACTAGAATTACCATACTTTTACTATCCAGTTACAAAATTGATTCAATAACATGTCAAATTAAACTGTCTATATTTCCATGAATACATGATCAAATTACATAATTCTTTTTTTGCTGTATTGCCCTTGGCATGTTCTTTTTATGGTCTCCTATACTTTGGCCTTATTTGTTCTTGTTGGTGAGCTATTAAACAAACTGTTACAATTTTGACTAATAATAAGAGCAAAGAGGTGGAAGGCAAGAGAGAAACACCTTCTTAACCTCTAAACTGGGCTAGAAAAGTGGAAGGAATGCTTGAATATAGCTGAGACTGAGGAAAACTGTTATGGATCTAGACCAACAGCAAGAGAAAACCACCTTGAAGAATGCCCAAAACTGAAGAGGACAAAAGAATGGCAGTCTAGAGGAAGCACTAGAAAACAAGGTAAACAAGTAAACAAGCACTCTAGACTGGGAAGCCAGTCTACGCCCTTGCCCCTTTATATATTGCTGCAAAGTGTATGTTACATAACTAGCAAACATGATGGTTTCAAGCATATGACCATGGGAACTGTTGAGCATGTGATGCAAATGGTTGCTTAGTCATGTGACCAGAAGCACATGATCATGCAAATAAGTAACCTTATAAGGATAACTCTAGGCTAAGGCTAAGTCCCATCTATCAGAGTATTTCCCTGTACTAGGTATTAGTTATATAATGTTGCAGATCTCAGATGAGATCCAGGTACAGTCCCTGATAATATCTGATCTCAGGATCTAGATTAGGATCTGCATCTGTGGCAAAGATCCAGATTAGATCTTCTTGACCTTATGGTGGCCATGCCTCTTTTATATCTAAGAACTAGTGTGCTTCCCTTCTATTCTTTTATATTCTTATGATGTGGCTTTTCTTCCATTCCTGTCTCTTGATCCATGAAGCCACTGCCTCACTCCTTATTCCCACTCCATGCATTCTCCATCCTTTATATATTAGTTAAGAGGTTACTGCTATTGGTGTCCATAGATAGTAGACCTTAGGGTAGGCCTTCTGTACTTGGCCTGTGCACAGACCTGAGCAATATATAAGACAGGGGGTGCAAGCTGGGATTTCCCCAGTCTTGCTCTCTTGATCTCTTTGTTACACATCTTGCACAATCACCACTTTCACATCATGTGATCATGGGAATGATACTCCTTTTCAGGTTAACTCTAGCCAGAGGTTTGGTTATTATTTATGAGTCCCTTTATGGTCAGTGGTCACATGACTAGGATCTGGGGTCTTTCCAGGATCTGCCCATAGATCTTCCCTATCTAGATCTGGTTGTATCTCCATGGATCTGATGGATCCTCAGATCTACTTCCATGATTTTATCTGTGGCAGAGATCTCCATCCTTATATGTAACCCTGATCTTCCATTATGAGATCTTCCTTCTCTTCCATTCCATTCCCTAGATCCATGAGGCCACTGCCTCACTCCTCATTCCTGCTCCATGCTTTCTCCTCACATATTTAATAGTGTGACTTTACTACTATTAGTGTCCATAGATAGTAGTATCTTAGGGTAGGCTAGCAGTAGTTGGTCCATGCACCTCCCTAGGCCATATATAAGGGGTGGGTGCAGGTAATCAAGTCTCTCCAGACTTGATCACTTTTGTACCTTGCTTAAAGCACTTCTTTGGATTTCAACCCTTTCATAGGTTAGGCTCTCAGTTGCACAGGCATGAGTCTCTTCTGAGTCCTCCTTTGTCACTCCCTTCTCAGTTGCTCCTCTTCAGAGCCTCCTTTAGGATTTCTTCATGTTCCTCCTCCTCCTCTAGTTGTCTAGGTATAGCCTCTGGGATCCAGAGTCATAACACTCTTAGCTGATTATATAGGATAAGCTACTTTCTGCTGGCTGTTGGTCTATATAAGAGTAATGGTCTCAGCCTTTCTCTTTGCCTAGTTCAGGGCCACTAGCTACAAGCTCTATCAGTTTCCCAGGATAGAATAGGAGTATCCATCAAGGTAGCTCAAGTAACAAGGACAGAACAAGTAGTTATCTATATCAGTGTACATGAACCAGGCCATAAGAAGTATATGAGATAGCTGGTATATAGAGAACAATGCTAAATAAAAAGATAGAGCAAAGAGAAACTAGATAGAAACCAATGGCAAATAGGGAGTAATTAGTAAAAGAAAGCAAGGCAAAGGTAAGGTATAACATTAAAGGGCTAGACCATGACATTAAAGAAAGTCTAGGCTACAATAAGATAAATGGCTATGCTATATAAGATGCAAAGGCTAGACCAGGCTAGACCTAACCTTATGGCATGATAAAACATAAGATGAGATAAGATAAGATGAGATAAGATCAAAGAAAGCAGTCAAAGATAGTAAATAGTAAAGAGAACTTAGTTTAGAGTAGGAATGAAAAATAGCCTCTAGCTAAGTAGTGCCAGTATATAATTAAAACCACTCCAATAGGCCAAGAAAGACTATGTTACAAGTGGTCAAGTCTAAAAAGACTTGAATACCCAGATGCCCAATTATGGCTACTATATATAAGCCAATACAAAGTAACTATGGCAAAAATAACAAGAATAATAAGAAAAATAGTGCAAATTAAAACACAAACTATTACACATCTTGCATAACCACCACTTTTACCTCATGTGATCATGGGAGAAATACTCCTTTTCAGGTAACCCTAGCTTAGAGTCTGACTTTCTACAAGTATCTTTATAGTTAGTGGTCATATAACTTGGAATCTGGGATCTTTCCAGGATCTGCCCATGGATCTTCTCTAACTAGATATTAATGCTATTTTCATGGATCTAATGGATCTTGGATCTGCATTTATAATCTGATCACATTTGTGGCAGAGATTCCCATCCTCATGTAAGATCCTGATTTTCCATTACAAGTATTTTTATCATATTTTTCATTCTATTCCTTAATATACAAGGCCACTGCCTTACTCCTCATTTTCACTCCATGTTTTTTCCTCCTTTATTTAATAAATGCACTCTTACTATTAGTAGTGTCCATAGTTAGCAGTAGTCTAGAGTATGCTTAGTGTACTTGATCTATGTGCCACCCTGGACCATATATAAGGGGCAGGTATGAGTGGTCAAGTCTCTTCAGACTTAATCACTTCATATTTTATAGATTGTACTTTTTTGGATCCTGGCTCTTTTAGAGCTTAGTTTCTAGTTATATAGGCACAAGTCTTTTCCAAGTTCTTCTGTATTGATCTCTTCTTGGTTGCTCCTCTTCAGAGCCTTCCCTTGAATTCTCTCTTTATGTTCTTTCTCTCTTATATCTAAGTTTAGCCTCTGAGATCCAGAGTTATAATACAAACAATCAAAAATTGCAAAATATTGAATTAATTTGGAAGTTACTATATATCTTGTGTAAAGAATCTTGTTGAACATGTACTGGATGAACTAGAGATGGCTGGAGTTTTTCAATACATGATTTATATGTGTTATGACTCTGGAAACCAGAGGCTACACCTAGACTTGGATAAAGGAGGAGGAACACTAAAGAAGAACCTGATGGAGGCTCAGACAAGGAGCAACCAAGGAATGACTAAGAGTGATAATAAGGAGGACTCGGATGAGACGTGTGCCCGGACTACTGAGGGCCTATGCCTTAAAGGGCCTGGTTTCCTGAGAAGAGCTATTACTAGCCAAATATGCCTAAAGACAAAGTGATAAAGTCTAAGGACTTTACCACCCAGTACCTGGCCTTTATATATTGCTCTAAGTAGTGCACAGACCATGTAACTATGTGCCTACCCTAAGGTGCTGTGATCTAGTAACCAATGGCAGTATGCGAGCACTTGTGTAAGAGGGAATGAGAAAGCATGGAGTGGGGATCAAGAAAGAGGCAGTGGCCTTGTGGTATAGGGATGTGGAATGGAAGAGAATAGGTGTGGACAACATGAGGGCAGAGATCCCTGTCATGGATGAGATCCATCTCTGGATCTGTCAGATCCATGGAGATAGATGAGATCAGGGATCAGGAAGATCCAGGGCAGATCTGGGGAAGATCCTTAGATATGCCACATGACCACTAATTATAGAATATCTCATATAGTATGCTTGATCCTAGCTTAGGGTTATCCCGAAAAGGAATAGGGTTCCCATGATCATGTGCAGTGAAAGTGGTAGTTGCGTAGATTCGCAACAATATGTATACTACAGATCTTTTTAATTTTACTGTGAAAACTCAAAGTGTTACAGATGCTCTGCCCATCCTACCTTGATACTCAAACTACCTTGATGAACACTTCTAATCTATCCTGGAATGCTGGTGAGGCTTTTAACTAGTGGCCCCTAACTAGGCAAATAGAGAAAGAATAAGACCACTATTCTTGTATAAACTAAAAGCCAGTAGCACTAGTAAGGACTAGCCTGTATAACCAGCTAAGAGAGCAAGAGAGCAAGTCTGGGAAAATCCCAGCTTGCACCCCCTGCCCTATATATTGCCAGTGCATGCACACAGACCAAGTACAGGAGGCCTACCCTAGACTATACTATCTATGGACATCAATAGTGTTATAATTCCCCATCTCTTTTTCCTTTTTCCTCACCACATTTTATCTTCATGGGTCTTGGACACTTTCTTGTTCATGTCCTGGAACTTTCCCCTTCTTTCATTCCAGAACATTCTCTGACTTACACACTTTGACTCATGATCTGCTGCCCTTACATAAGTTATACCACTTGACACATGGACAGCTTCTCCCATGTTCTATCCATTTTCACATGGATCTATTACTTAGCACTCATTATCCACATGACTCATCCAACTGAGTCTAAACCTTATTCTCTGTACTATAAAGTAGTATACTTCACCTCCCTTCTTCTTATGCTACTTCTTACCTTCCTATCTCTCATATTGATTACTCAATACCTTGATCACCTTGAGGCTACTTCCTCTTGGTAATATATTCCTTCTTAGTCCATGCATTGGTATACAAGAGGGAACCCTTGAACTCCATCAACACCAGCTGTTGGTTATACTCTATAGGCCAGCATCTCTGTTGTAGATCAATATCTAGTCTGAGTGCTCTCTTGCTGATGTTGTTCTTATACCACACTACTTCTTGTCCATAAGTTGACCCTTTGTCAAGCTCACCCCTTGCAGTTCCCTCTTCTGAAGACCTACACTTGACCCTACCCAGGCCTAGTATAACAAATAGCATAACTGGCTCTATATAAAAGGGAGGGAAATGCATAAAGCAGATATGAAGGAGTGAGGCAGTGGCCTCATGGATCAAGGGACAGTTAATAAAAGAGAAGCCACACCATGAGAATGTGGGAGAATGAAAGGAAAGTGCACTGGTTCTTAGATATAAAAGAGGCATGGCTACCATAAGGCCAAGGAGATTCAACCTGAATCTCTGCCACAGATGCAGATCCTAATCTAGATCCTGAGATCAGATACTCTAATATATGGACTTAGTCTTAGCCTAGGGTTATCCTTATAAGGATACTCATTTGCACAATCATGTGCTCCTGGTTACATGACTATGCAACCATTTGCATCATGTGCTCAACAGTTCCCATGATCATGTGCTTGAGACCATTGTGTTCACTAGTTGTGTAATACAAAGCATGTTTAATGCAATAGATAAAGAGATTTATCAGGAAGTCATGGATTCCAAGGCTTCATAGGAGATAAATGGATAGGATGATGATATGCCAGTTGAGCCAGGTCTGTTATAGAAGGAGATACTTCAAGCTGTGCTTGTGCTATGCAGCTCTATTAGTAATGTTGATAATTCATTTGCTTGTTAGCTTGAAGTTGCATTGGAATACCCGGGTTGCTGAAATGCAGGGCATGGTGGCTGGGGCTGGTGAAATTACAGACTACTTCTCTCGTGGCCAGACTCATGTCCTAAATGTATGCTAGCAAATTTCTGCTTGGACTGAAGCTGTGCAGTTCCTAACATCACGTGAATATACTCTGTATGCGTCCCGGGAGGTAAGCGTTATGTGAGAGTCGACTGCAGTGCTCCCTGTCAACCGAAACCTCATGGGGCAAATTGGGGCAAATCAAGGGCCAGAGAGGAAGAGGACTGTGCTAGCCTGGCAATTCAACGTGTCGCGCTGAATTGAACTTTGTTGAACCCAACCCTGGTTGATCGAATTCAATGGCCTGTTCCCAGACTCCGCGGCGAGAGGGGGGGAGTGCGTACGCGCCATTGCTATGACATCCCGAACAAGGTCGACAAAAAAATTTCGAGGGTCCTTCCCCGAAAAGGCGCGCATACGCTCTTACCCACTCCATGATTGGCACGACAGGTGGCGTTTGCAGGTCACAACAGCAATTAACGCCACTGCAAATGCGACTCCGCCATCGCGGGTCTGGGCGACGTTGGGCGTACGAGTGTCAGCGGAGGATGTGATGGGCGTACGCTGCCAGTAGCGAGGACGTCGTGCAAATAGAGTGCGCTCAACACAGAACGTGGTCCATCACTGATAGACGTCCACCCGTGCGCGCGGTGACCCGGATATCAGCGACTGGGAAGGGCAGCGTGCACGTGGAATGCCGCTGGAGTGGGAGAGCGCCAGATCTCAGGTCACACCAAAGAAACGGGACTGGATAGCTGAGCTAGCTGGACGTGCACGAGAGCTGAGCGTGTACGAGCTGCGTGTGCACCAGCAGGTAACCCGCCTGCACGTCGGCGACAGGCTCTTGCCCTGTCAGTGAGGCTTGCTGGCGGCACAGTTCAGTTCAAAAAGCGTACTGCTTAGCCGACGTCTTCGGGAAACAACCGTGGGAAACGGAGCGTGTGTACCTGCGCCACGGCCCCTTCACCTCATCATTTCTCATTTGATTCCATCACCGTTTTGTTTTTCGCCCTTGTCTTGTCGGGGGACCAGGGCCAGACGTGACGACTCCAACGGACGACGACCACGACGACTCCTAATCATGGCGATGGCCTCGTCGCCAATGCCTTGCGATCCGTCCGTGGACCTCCCACTAGCCGTCCCAAGTGCTCCTGCTCGAGTTTCAGTCCTCATGCCCGCCGCCCATTCCCAGACTTGCCGTGTGTCCTCAGAATCACAGTCCCCTGGATGTGCCTCGCCAATATCCCGCATATCGCGGCGCACGCCCGTTCCCTTTCTCCTCGAAGCTTTTCCTGCTCCACCTAGTCACATTCCTGGGACACCAGCCAGTGTTTCCCCGTCGAGTCTTTTGCACAGTCCGCGTATCCTCTCGTCCACCTCGAATCGATTGGCTTTGGTAACTGCTGGAACCGCGGCATCCACCAGCCCCGCCAGCCCTTCAAATTCCAGTCCGATATCACCATGCTCACCCAAGCCAGTGGCTGCGGCCTTGCTGCCCCACGGCAATCCTCCCCCGTCGTCGCCTCCTACTGCTCCCCTCCCACCCATCCCTGGACATTCCTCCGTGACGCGAGACCTCTTCTTGACTCAGCATGCTCTACAAACAGTCGCTCGCTCTGGGTCCCCCGCCCTCTCGAGGTTCGGGTCTCAGCCGTCTCAATTCCACTCAGAATCCCGGGTGCGCTTATCTCTCGACAGTGGCGACCCATTATTTGGGAGGCGCAGGCAAGGTTCGCTGTCGTCCCTGCGGAATCCCGTACATCCAAAGGGTGAACAGAGTGAAACTATAGTGGAGGAATCTGCGGAGGAGCCTTGCATACCCCCACACTCGCCTCCGGCTGCAACACAGTCACCTTTGTTCTCTGATGTCCCCGCTGAAAACAAGGTCCATGATCAATCGCGAGGCGACAGTCTTGACATTGTCCGCCCTTGGATTGGCCGCGTGGCTGCCTCGTCTCTTCGTCCGGATGATAAGCCCTATCCTGAGGACTCGATACCAAGCATCGACATGAGCGACTTGAACGCGATCAAGTCGGACAACGAACAGGGTCAAGTTGATGAACAGGCTTCTCGTCCATTTCCGTCATTTCCACCTCTCCCCCATTCACAAACACAAACTCACGTGGAACTTTCATCCTCCATGCCTCCCTATGCCCATACGCGGTGGAGAGCGAGCAAATCTTTAGATCAGTCCGTGCACGTGCGCTCTACTTCCGAAGATGTGGACACAAGGGATGGTGCCATGTCTCCGGAGATCATGCAAATAATGTCGACCACTGCGCGTGTGCGAAAGCGGTCAACACCGTCACACTCACGTGACTCAAGTTCCTCACGGAAGCGCAAGGTTAGTTGCAAGACTGGAAGCGGTGGAGATGTACCGCCGGTGCCGACGAACTCTCATAGAGCCAAGTCCGTACTGGGCACCAAGGCTGCGCGGTTGAGTGGCGGCGATGAAGGGCTTTGTGTCGGAGGGGAAGGCGACGCAACCGAGTCAGATTCGAGTCTTGATCTCCACACGCCGCTGCCGTGGGTTCCATGTTTCAGGCATTTTTTGAACTCTGTTGCTAAGGTGGACTATTATTTTTAGGCAATTGATGTTGCGTCATGGGATGCTCTCTCCGAATTCGAGGCTACTGCCACAAGTTGATCCCGATCCTGTGCGACTGAGTATCATGTCTGGCTTGTCTTCATTCTCTGGTATGTCGAATGCGTCGGGCGTTTCGCTGATGTCGACGACAAGCACGTGTTCGAAGCATCCCAAGGACGCAAGGGATACACCGCAGAGGAGGGTGAGGCACCGTGACGGCAAGTTGCTCAAAGGTGGTATCGGGTTGACGACTGGGCTTGGGTGGAGTGATAGGTGGGTATTGGCTCTGTTCTGAGATGTGTACTTGCCTGTTGCTCTCATCTTGTATGATGGGAGCGAACAAGGGGAATGGGGCAACCAACTCCGATGGACGTGCCACTAGTTGCTCTACTACTTTTTGCGCTTTTAGTTACTGATCATGTGTTTTGTCTGCAGCGAAGACGACAACGCGCCGTCTCAGCTGACTCGACGGGTCTCCAGTCTCGTCTTATCTCGTCGTGCCTCCTCGGTCGCATCTCATCGCTCCCACACCCACCTGCGTTCTCCCAACCCCCCCACTAGATCCGTTTCACACAGCATTCTCCGCGATGTCGATCCCCACGACGGCCAACGTCACCCCGACGAGTTTGGCTACTCCCCTCGCTCCAGCCTCGAAACAAGGAGCCTTCCATCTAGGAGCAAGCCCGCCAGCCGCGTCGGAAGCATTCGTAGTGCTGCCGGCTCGTCCCTTGGGCGCTATAGTACCTACTCCACTTTCTCGGTTACCCCTACGGACCTTCGCACAAGAACGAGTTCCATCTCCGACTCCAGTGTATACGCTGCTTCCATCGCTTCCAAGCCAGACAGCTTTGCCTCTGAGGGCAACACCGGACTCATGCCAGGCATCCGTGAACACGATGGTGGTGTAACTCCGACCCGTGTCGCATTCCAGCGCTCCAGTGCTGGCAGTCTCAACGGAGCCTCTCTTGTTGACCCTCATACGCCAAGCAGCACAGCCTCCTCGGGCAGCCTCCCATTCCCAGCTACCCCGGAGAGCACCGAGGAAATTTCACAGCTCCAACCAGTGTATGACCAGGAAAAGGTCCTCCCACCTCTCCCCCCAAGCATGAGGAGTAAGTATACCTCTACTCTCAACCTCCGGTCGCAGCCTATTGGATTGCAGCGTCCGCGCACATATTCAAGCGCATCGTCTGTGTCCAATAGTTCGACGCTTGCCATACCTCCTAGCGATGACAAGTCCAGAAGCACTTCTCCGACTACCGCGAGACAGTTGTCTGCGGAACGGCATGTAAGAACAGCTATCCCGGCAGCTTCACCGCGTCTGTCGATCAATAACACTCCCCGACCATCTCTGACAACTCCGAGGCCATCTTTGACTATCCCGAAATCACCTCTGTCTTCCCAGTCTCCAGCATCTGGACTGCCCCGACCGACTACACCATCCTTACCCAACAATGCGAACGCAGGTCAGGGATATACACCTCGCCCTCTTAGGCTCGTGAGTCCTTGTCTGCTGCGATACTGTGCTCCATCGGCTAATGTCACTGTCGTTCCGCCATCTAGACAGAACTAAATCAGTCTCCGGCCAAGGTTCTCCAGCCTGGTGAACAAACCCCTCGACCCGGTCAGGTACTGACATACAACCGGAATGTACACGACCAGCTCAAACTACGTGCGCTCTCTATAAATACGACGCCGAATCGCGCACAAGTGCCAGTGACCCCTCAAGGGGGTACGCAGACGTCATCTATACCGTCGTCAGGGGTTGCTTCTGCTCCGAGTTCGGCCCTCTCGACCCCAGCCACTGTCCGGTCGCAGTCACCTCTGCCTAGTCCAATGCCAGGCGGGGAAAATTGTCGTCCGAAACCCAGGACGGGTACGGGTATGATGTATCGGACTAACCTGAGTGTGAATACCACGGTTGCGGGTAGGGCTCTGGTCTCGTCAACGGTTACGAAGTAGTGTATTGAGTTTGAGGTAAATGGGCTGAAAATATCGATCAGAGGGACAAAATTGGCTTGCCCGCAGAGTATAGGTGTCATTCTTGGGGAGTGTTTTGATAACGCCGTTCATTCCAGAGCAGATAAGAAGGATAGGCTGCGGTGATGTAGAGGTGCTTTCGACGGGTTCCTGTTCTTTCTATTATTTTTTCTCCCCCTGGTCGTGACTGTCAGTCCCCTGGGTTTATGATATAACGATGTGCACGAGTGTGCTTGGTAGGAGTTGTTCTCGTCAATGAAAACATACGCAGTTCATTGACCGAGTCTTCATCTAGGTCCCTTGCTGTCATGCCTCGCGAGCGCTCGCCATACCACTCTACATCCATGACTCGCTTCCACATTCGACGTGGAACGGCATAGGCCGGGACAGCCTGACGAATAAAATGTTTCTGATATCTGGTCGACTGACTCTGATTTCAAAAGTTCACCAGTTGCACATTGATCTGTTGCCCACTACATCGTTTAGGCGTCTCGTTGCGGTCTGCAGACACTGCGATGAGGCTGAAATTTTTCCACCTCACTGGTTTGAATCTTCCAGGCCTTCCCTTACTTGTCTGTAACCACCTTTGTGCACACGTCGCACATTACTTCCACCCCCGTTGACCATAGGCTTGCACCCCCCTCCCCTCCCAAGGGTAGACGATACAGCCTCAATGCGTTACCGATACCCCCCACTTGAAGCCCTTGCTCTCGTTTGCATAACTCTTTGGTGGTCCACGTGCTCACGCCCACATTCCTTTCACCCTTGTTGGTTTCCTTTGATTCGTCATTCCTTGTCGATGTTTAATCTTGAATGGACCGATATTATGTGTCGCGTGGTAGAGCCATTTGTGAGAGGACCTTCACTTACACACGCGTTTCCTGTACTTCTTTCTTTCCCCGACTCCCACGATAATAGGGGAGGGTTTCCATTGCACGAAATGTACCATCTCAAGCAAACGTGAATGCAGGAACTTCCTCCCAGAGTTGGATATGTTAGACTTTTGTTGTCACCGTTTCAAATGATCGAAATCAAAATTTCGCATTGAATCTTGACTTTAACCTCATTGATTTATCCTAATGAATGGGATGTCAATGTCAATGACATGTGTGTCGTGTGTTCATAGATTCATTTGTTAATGAGCTTATGCTCACATGATAACCTGTCACCTGCTATATACACTGTATCAAGACCCTTATCATTCATCTGTCTTTAAATTTTCAAAAAAAAAAAAAAAAAAAGTTGGTTGCCTCTTGAAAAGTCTCGAGTTTCATCACCTTCAATGCATGAATCATGATATTGAGTAAACTGGCTGTGTCCTACAGTGAGCAACAAAACTATTGCAATAATTGATCTTAATGCAGTGTATGAGGTATATTGCAATCACATGTGGGAATTTTACATACAGTGAGCAACAAAACTGTTGCAATATTTGACCTCAATGCAATGTGTGAAGTGTATCGCACTTCTACGTGGGAATTTCGCTTAGCTTTGGTGAGACCAAATATAGTAGTTACACTTGGCTACAAATTGTCCCCCTATGTCATGTGATTAAATCCACAGGCTCATGAAATATGCTGCAATTAATCAAGGGTACTCATTGCAATAGTTTTGTTGCTAACAAAAAAATATGTGAAATTGACATATTTTAAGATGTTCCTTCACAATCTATTGGCTGTGTGATATACACAAAGACTTCAATGGTATATACAAACTGAAATTCTACTTTACTTCCACTACCATCATTCTGAAATCCCTTTTTACTATACAAATTACTTATATTACTTTTTTCTGGATTTAAGTCAATTTACTTACCAGATTTCTAGTTCTACCAGCCTCAATCACTTTAATATCAGTAGAATACATTATAAATACCTTCCCAACCTTTTCAAAGCCATTGGTGAACATCCATTACTTATTTTCCTCATTAACATGTAATATAATATACATTTAATTGAAGCTGAAAGGCTAAAAATGCTATTTAAGTTAGCCATCTGATATCAAAAACCATTTCATATCCTCCCAGACCATGTGCTGCCATCTCAAACAAGCAGGAATAAAGGCTACAGTCAAGCAAAAAAGCCTCTTTTTTCAGATATTTTAGGTAGATAAGATAATATCTTGCTAAGAGCCAGCTATAGTGGATTAGAAGTAAGTTATTTGATTAGATAAGGCCAAAATTAATTACACTGTATAGATAGTTAGAAATGGGCATGAAAAAAGGCTAAAAAAGCCTTAATAAAGACTTGTGAAAAAAATAGTAAAGTTTAAAGAAGACTTTTTAATGATGTGGGATTGTATGACTTGAGAACAAGTATAAATGCCTTGGAAAATTAATGGTAGGAATGATTCTTGATATCAGAGAGTATAGATTGGGCTTGGACAGCATCTTTAGCCTTTCAATTTCAATCAAATAAATATTGTATTATATATTAGAAGAGGAAATAAGTAATGAATATTCACCAATGAATTTAAAAAGATTGGAAAGGTATTTATAATATCTTACTGATAGTAAAGTGATTGAGGCTGGTAGTACTAGAAATCTGGTGAGTAAATTGACTTAAATTGAGAAAAAAAATTAATATAAGTAATTTGCATAGTAAAAAGGGATTTTATAATAATAATATTGAAAATAAAGTAAAATTTGTATATACTGTTGAAATCTTTGTGTGTATTACACAATCAAGAAATTGTAAAGGAACATCTCAAAATATACAGTGACTTCAAAAAGCATTTCAATATTTAATCTAGATATAGGGCATGAAGTACCCTACAAACACCCATGAAAATTTCATTTTGCTTTGATAAGATCAAATATAGTGTTATGCACCACACTGAGTGCACTTCATATCAACTGAACCAGGGAGTGGTAAAGGCCCACAACAACAAGATAAGCTTTTAAGACTAGAGCTCCTAACTAGGCAAAGGAGAGGAATAAGTGGAACTCCCCATATAGACAAGCCAATGCTACAAGAGGATTAGACTGGAGAAACCCCAAGTCTGCACCACCCTGTATATATATTGCTAGAGGGCACAGCCTCCATATACAGAATGACTAACTACTATCTATGTTAATTAATAGCAGTAATCTCTCATTGTTATGGCTCCAGCCTAACACATGGTCACATGTAATCATGAGAGACTAGAAAGCATGTGATATGCTGGTCATGTGACCAGGAGCACGTGATTATGGGAATGAGTAGCCAAACAAGGCAAGCCCTAGGCTAAGGTTAGAGTCCTATTCAGAGTTATTCCCGGCACTTGTGAAGTCATGTGATATGTGGCTGGATCTCAGATGAGATCTTAGATCAGTACCTGATGATATCTCTTTGGAGATTAGGATCTATATCTGTGGCAGAGATCCAGATGGATCTCCTTGGCCTTATGATGGCCATGTCTTATTCATAGAACCAGGGCAGTGCACCCTTCCATTCCACCCACATCCTCATGGTGTGGCAGCCCCTCTCCACCATCCCTTATCCATGAGGCCCTTGCCTCACTCCTTCCATATGCTCCATGCATGCTATCCCTATTTATATCCCCAGGGTCCATGAGCTACTTATGCTATTGGTGACCATAGATAGCTTAGTTAAGGGTAGGCCTCCTGTAGTTGGTCCATGTGTGGACTCCAGCAATATATAAGGCAGGGGGCATAAGCTGGGTATTCCCCAGTCTTATCCTCTTGACTCTTACAGGGTTTATACAAGAGAGACTCTGGATCTTAGATCTGCTCTTAAGAAGGAAGTCCACCTTAGCTCTCCTGAGGCTGACTCATTTGGTTGCTAAGCCCCAGGCTTTACACAGGACCATCTTAGCTTTCACTTAGCCTAGTTAGGGGCCACTAGCCAAAAGCCTCAGCAGATAGGAATATAGGTGTTCATCAAGAAAGACACAAGATACAAGCCAGGATAGCAAGATTGCCGTTTCACTTATGCCATCTTAAATAGGAAATAGGGCATAGGGTATATGAGTCAGGAATGAGGCAGTGGCCTTGTGAATCAAGGGATATAGAAGAGTAACCACACCATGAGAATGTGGGAGAATGAAAAGGAAGCATATTTATAAAAATGGATATGAATGTGACCAGGCCACCATAAGGCTGAGGAGATTACCATCTAGATCTCTGCCACAGATTGATCCTAATCTAGATCTCATCTGAGATCTGCCACATCACATGACCAATACTTATACACAGGGAATCTCTAAATAGAACCAAACTCAAACCTAGAGTTAACCTTGTTTTGGCATAGAAGTCTTATGATCATGTGTTGAAACCATCAGTGTATGCTTGGAGTGTAACATATAGTACCTTCTCCTGGCTACAATTTGGCCCTTAGGTCATGTGATTTGGTCCAATGGCTGTGGAGATATGATTATTTGAAAACATAGACTCTATTAGAACATTTTATATACTTTTGATTATTGGAGTATAATTAGTACTTGATATAGCTCCCTTTTGCTTTAAGGACTGCTTTGACCCTCCTAGACATGATTTCATTCAGTGCCTGACACTTCTCTACTGGTATTTTCTCCCACTCCATCTCTATCCTTTTCTAAAGCTTTTTTATTTTTTTAGAAGGGAATTTATACTCAGCAAGCCTTTTCTTGAGGTACACCAGAGATATTCAAAAGGGCTGAGGTCTGGAGACTGTGCAGGTCATACAATTGCTTCTCTAACCACTCTTTGACCTTTCTACAGATATGGTATGAAATAAAACAGCTATCAATTGAACTTGAACTTTAAACACCTGTTACATCCCATATCTTCCAAGCCCATTCCACTTCCTCCAGTGCAACTCCAGTTGATCCTAAGTTGCATACCCTCTAGTCACTTCTTTTCTGCTACTATATCTACAACTTCACATTCACTGAACTCCACTTCATTCTAATACTATTCCATAGTTACTCCAATATTTC
This sequence comes from Pulveroboletus aff. viridisquamosus, assembly GCA_038088935.1. Lineage (NCBI taxonomy): Eukaryota > Fungi > Basidiomycota > Agaricomycetes > Boletales > Boletaceae > Pulveroboletus > Pulveroboletus aff. viridisquamosus. The sequence continues at coordinate 79,983 of JBBPJW010000042.1, forward strand.
CTTCCATTCCTGTCCCTTGTCCCCTCACTTCTCCCTGCCACCCTTCAGTTTCAGTATAACAAGATTGGACATTGCCCTACTTGACATCTCCATTCATATCTTAGTTATTTAGACACCTGCTTTGCTTCTAATTTAACATCTGTCTCATTTCACTACACTTAGCCAGTTCCTGCTCCCTTAAGGTATAAGTACAATAGCTCTGTATCCTGTACATTAGTCAGAATATTGACATTAATTACCCCTTTGTCTCCACAACCCCTGCTTGAAGCTGTCCTCACTATCTTTCAACCTAGTGTCATAGTTCTCTTGAGTCCAGCATTCTCTTGGTCCTCTGACCAAGGTTTCAACACCTTCTGACCATTCCACAAATTGGGGCACCAGTACCAGCATAAGGGCACACCACATATGGTGAAGCCAAGCTCTGCCAGTTCCAGAGATACCTGGAGTATCCTGAAAGTATGTCCTGAGTTATAACAACACCTTAATGTTACAACCTTGATAAATGTCAAGCAGCCAGAGACAGAAACAAGGGAGGAACTGAAAACCACCTAAAACCAGGCTGGTAGAGAAAGGGAGACTCAGATTGCTATCTCATAGACTTTAGAAAGCTAACTTGAAGGAACATTACACCAAGGAAGGTGGATATTGTTATGCACTCAAAGAGTACCTTTCTAAACTGAATCAGACTGGTAAGTGGACAGGGACAACAACAACAATGAGTGGGCTTTTGAGACTAGATGTTATGCACTCAAAGAGTGCCTTCTGGATACTGACATAGACTGGTGAGTGGACAGGGAAAACAACAATAATAAGTGGGCTTTTAAGACTAAAGCCCCTAACTAGGCAAAGGAAAGGAATGAGCCTTGGCTCAGACCAGGCACAAGCCACACCTGCATGAAGACTAGGCTAGAAGCACTAGTAACAGAAGTGGTTAAGACTGGATTGCCCCAAGTCTTTTTCTATTCCTTATATATTAGAGATAGATGTGTACAGACCATATACAGGAATAATAGCTACTGTCTGCAATCCATTGCCTTGCAGATTAAAGAAGAGAGAAGAGAACTATTATACACTGGCACTATTTAGCTAGGGGCTATTTTTCATTCTTACTCTAAGCTAAGTTCTTTTTACTATTTACTATCTTTGACCACTTTCTTTGATCTTATCTTATCTTATCTTATAA